>CM022707.1:30430626-30673126 GCA_012295165.1 Asparagus setaceus
TTGCTTCTCACCATCCTTTCTTGAAACAAGCATCTTTGATCATATAACATAACAGAATGTAAATTATGATCATCAACAAGCACGAGCAGAGCCATGTTCATGGGTGGTGGTGCCTTTATGATTTGTAGTTCATAAAAAGTTTGAGGTTTCATGTGTTGCCCAAGCATTATGCGAAGTTGAAGCTTCTATAGATCTTGCAGATTATGGGGTCCAAGTTTTTAGTTAATAGTTCTTTAGAGCTTATTACTCAATATTTTCAAAGTCTTGTACTGTTGCATTATAAAATGGAGGAGCTTGTCTTAGATGAGTTTTGATTTCTAACGTCCTATGTACATAAGATCATTTCATGGGTATTGTACGCTGGTGCTCATACAAAAACTTGATATGTGGGTCTCTGGAACAAGTATTGTGTTCAAGGAATGATGACCAACAGATAAAAGACCAAGATAACTAAAAATAAATTGTACCTTGAAAATTGTACTTTGATAGACTTTAAACGTAATTTTCTTTCCTCTAAAACATTCTCTACTGTTCAGTATTCATGTCTCTTTTAGGCATCATTAAGTTCTTGATAAACCAAATCTTATTTTGATATGGGTCTCCATCCGCGTAGGCCTTATTGTGCATTATCTTAACAAACTAGTAATTGCGGTTGGGACTTATCATGGAATTACTAAGTTGAAGTGCGAAGACAACTGTATAATGTTCAATATTTTTAGGAGTTATTACAGATTTATTGTGTTATTTAGGTTAGCATGGCTCGTGACTAAATAAGAGTTAAGGATTGTATGTACGTGGGTCGTACAGAACGCATGCAATCTGTTTTCGTTAATGGAGTTGGTGCTTTCATGGACTTTGCACGCAGACACGATATGGTTCGACGGGAGTGGCTCATTTGTCCGTGTAAATTATGTGAATAAGTTACATCAGTTGGAGGAAGAAGTAGAGCTTCACATTGTAAAGAATGGTTTTGTTAGCGATTATATGACTTGGGTATATCACGGAGAAATTGAAGGTCTCAGTGATGCGGATGAAGAAGAACAAGAAGAAGACAACTTATTTTCGAGTGAGGAAATGGAGGAAATGGTAGAGGTTGCTCTGGGTGACACTAATCCTATTGAAGATCTTCCTTCCGGACGAGGACAACGTGAAAATAATTATGATAAATACATGAATGATGCTAGGAGGCCGATTTATGAGAATGCAAAGCACTTTATGTTGTCATGGTTTGTTCATCTTTTTCAGATTAAGCGTCTAAATAAATGGAGCAACAAGTCATTCACAATGCTTCTGAAGTTTCTAAAAGATTCTATGCCTTTGGGGAACCATGTGCCTGAGAGGTGGTACGAAGCGCAAATGATAATGTCTAATCTGGGTCTGAACTGTGAGAAGATTTATGCATGTCCCAATGATTGTGTATTGTACTGGAAGGAAAATTCAGATAAGATAGAGTGTCCTACTTGCGGGGAGACTAGATATAAGAAGAAAGTACATGGTCAGACGAAAGATATTCATATCAAGATAGTACGATATTTTTCCATAACACAGAGGCTGCAGAGGTTATTCAAGTGTAAGAAGATAGCGGTGGCAATGACCTGGTATCATCGTGCTCATCCAAGTGAAAATGGAAGGATGAGTCATCCTAGAGATACGCCCGCATGGAAGGATTTTGACAATAGGCACCCAACATTTAGTAAGGAACCTTGTAATATCAGGTTCGGGCTGGTTAGCGATGGCTTCTGCCCTTTTAGTTTTAAGGGCAATCCACACATCACATGGCCCGTTGTGATGATGGTTTATAACCTCTCACCATGGTTGGCAATGGACCAATCCTACTTTATGATGCCTCTTCTTATTGATGGTCCGAATTCACGGGAAACAATATCGATGTCTATCTTTGACCTCTCATTGAAGAGTTGAGGTCTTTATTCATCGACGGCGTGCAGACATACGATGTAGACACGGGGACAACCTTCACGATGCGTGTAGCCTTAATGTGGACAATCAATGATTTTTCTGCATATGGAATGCTATCCGGTTGGTCCATACATGGTTACAAAGCATGTCCTTACTGTCACCTCGAGACAACATCGAAAAGGTTGCCATTTAGCAATAAGACTTGTTATTGCGGTCATTGGCGTATATTGCGTGAAAATCATCCTTACAGAAGTGACAGCGTCCACTTGGATGGTACTACAGAGAATCGTCCATGTCCAAACCCCTTATCCGGAGAGAATATACTAGCTCAATGGAATGGTAAGAACAATGTGACTTTTGGGAAAGTAAAGGGAAGACAGGAGACACCGCAAGGATGGAACAAGAAAAGCATATTCTTCGAACTGCCGTCTTGGAAGACAAATAAAGTGCGTCATAATCTGAACGTCATGCACATTAAGAAAGGAGTATCTGAGCACATACTTAACTTTGTAAAGATGGTAAATCGAAAGACAACCTCAAAGCTCGAAGGGATCTCTAGGCGTGGAATATTTAATCTGGACAAGTTTATACTTCCCAATGCCGTGTATCACATGTCACAAGATGAAAAGAAAAGGTTCCTTCAGGTGTTACATGAGTTGAAGGTTCCTACGGGGTTTTCAGGATCATTTAGTAAGAAGATAAAGATTGTTAAAGGCAAAATCGATGGGTTGAAGAGTCATGATCACCATGTTATCATCGAGCACCTTCTCGCATTATCACTAAGGAGTGCCTTTCCAAATTCAGTTGGTTTAGTGATTAATGAACTTTGCAGTTTTTTCAGGGAATTTTGTGTTAAAAACATCGAGGACGATAAGCTAGAGAAGTTAGAGGCTGAAATTCCATTAATATTGTGCAAGCTTGAGCGTATTTTTCCTACATCATTCTTTGATATCATCATACACTTGACTGTTCATCTTGCAACCGAGGCTAGGCTTGCCGGACCGGTGCAATATCGATGGATGTATCCTGTTGAAAGGTGCATTTAGTTTTTCATTTAGTGTGATTGATATACTTATTCTATTTACAAGCTTGGATGTCATAATTTAGTGTAAGTTTTTCGTATGTATCTTCTCACTTTGAAAAATTATATACGCAATAGAAATCGGCCAGAGGGTTCTATTATGGAAGGTTATCTGTTGGAGGAAGTAACCACCTTTTGTTCTCGTTATTTGGACGAAGACATTGAGACGAAACTCAACAGACCTCTTAGTATCCATGATGGGCCACATAAAAACCCAGATTATAGGAAAATGAAGCCTGAATTTATCAATGAGATTCATTGTTTTATCCTTCTCAATAGTGATTGCCTTGAAGAAGTTAGAGTAAGCCTGTTTCGTAGAATAGTATATATATATATATATATGTACTTGTATGAAATAATATACTTTTAACACTAAATTTTCATGTTAACTTTAGAATTCACAAGGATGAAATACATGTAATGCATCGTAATTGGAATGAGGCACGTGTGGAAAAACATCATCAGGATAATTTTTGTGACTAGTTTAAGCATTATGTAAGAATTCTCTTATCTCATATTTCTGAGTCATTGTATTAATTTAAACTATCATCTTTGTGTGATTACCGCATTAATTGTTTTGCCAGAGTCGACTACCGAGCATAGAATTAACGTTAGATAAGGAACTTTTGTGCCTAGCTATACTTCCAGATGTTGAGGTTCTGGTCTATAAAGGATTTGGTGTTAGCGGTTACAAGTTTGAAGTCAAGTCTATCGAAGAATCTCGTGCCACCCAGAATAGTGGAATTGCGACCCTAGGAACCAATGGCGATACATACTATGGGTACCTTGATAACATACTCGGTATCAACTATCCGGGACGCGCAGGATGCATTTATGTATTTCACTGCGTTTGGTATGATATGAAGACTGGAACAGGAAAGTAGAGACAACTACGGGAGTTGGATAGATGAATATGGATTGACAAGTGTAAACACCACACGTTTTTCCTTCGAGGATGATCCATTTATATTTCCAGAACAAGCATTTCAAGTATATTACTCAAAGTGCTTGAAGCATCTAGGATGGAGTGTCATATGTCGATGGAGGCCTAGGGATACTTATGATGTCCCGCAATTTGTAGATTTAGAGATCGTAGAGGTCAATGTTGAGGAAGAATTTGAGCAGGGAGAATTTGCATGTCAAAATGCATGTCCCGAATCTGATGAAGTTTCATGGGTTAGAAATGATCTGAATAGTGAAATTCTTGTAGATATTCCTACAACTTCTAATGCATCTATAAACAAAAAAGGTAACCATTTTAAAATTTGTAATTTAATATGACTATTGAAATGTTAACATTCTAAGGTATTTTAATTAGTGGTATATTTTGTTGATATGTACATTTGTTTAGCTCAACCTCATTCTTTTCTAGGGGTTAACGACGATGGCCGGAGGATGTCCATCTCAAGCCAAATCTCGCAGACATATAGTGCTCAATGAACTAGAGCGTGAGGCAAGAGAGCGTAAGAAGTCTCGAGTCGCCGAGCTTTATCCATCCCCAACATTGGGGAGATTACTCCGGCTAGAGGTTGGTAGCTATTTGATTTTATTGGAAATTTTATTTCATATGATCTACTTTCTCTTTCATCCATCTACTATTTGGATCTTTGAGGATTCTTGGTGTATTTTCCACCGTTGCAAGGTCTTGCTAAAATTGTGATCATTTGTTACGCAATTGTTATTGTCAATCGAATTGTTATTGTCAATGAAATTGTTATTGTCATCATGACAGCTTGAATTATGCTTGAATTACAGTAATCCCTCTATAATGTCCTCTTGATTATAGTGCGAGCCAATGCAATTGTTATTGTCATCATGACAGCTTGAATTCAGAAGTGTAGTTTATAACTAATGAATTGAAAATTTTGATTGTCATGGGGATTCGGAAGAGGCAACCAATTTGCAGACCCCCACTATAGGCTCCACACCTTCAGATCACTCGACAAGTTAGTATATTTTAGTTTATTATAATGTCATATTGGTTATGTATTATTTTATTCACATGGACCTTGTGCAATTAATTGTTATGTCTAGTTGCGGGTGATGCATCTACATCTGCAGCAGCTTGTCTTCCTAACCATCCTTTTAATATTCGTCCTAATCACGCTGCCAAATGCGCGCAGAATCGTGGTGATAGACTGTCAGGTATATGATTGATTATAAATTACGTATTATATGTTTCATTTAAATCATGTATATTTTTGCATTTAAATCATGTATTTTCTAGTAGTTATGTTTTGTTGTGAATCTAGCTTGCCATTTTTTGTCTATAGCTCTGTATTACATCCTCCATCTTCTCAATTCATAGCTCTGTATTACATCCTCCATCTTCTCAATTCATTTCACATTATGGTGATATTCTGATGGTCCATGTACAAACAAAAATGTAATGAATAAGCAGAATAGTTGCCTTGAGCCTCGAAATATCTTAGAAAATTGGAAGAAATTGCAAAATAGTAGGCACTGTTGTTGGAAGCCTGAATATTAGGAAGGAAAGAAAATAAAAATATGTTTACCCTCGTCTTCTTCAGGATCAAACTTCCAACAGTGAACATTTTCATGTGGTCATCCATGTTTCTGCATGTTATTTGTACCACTTTTCATGCTTGTTGCAATTATATACATTTTTTTTCTTTTGAACCTCAAAAGCTCAACAGGACAAAACTTCCTGTTGTGAGCTCCATATATTGTTTTTTTTTTCCATCAACGTGTTCCTCCCACCTGATTGAGTTCTCTACTGTTTATTTTCCAATTTCTGATTGAGACAAATATAACTACATAATGTCCTTCATAAACTAAATTGTTTTTGTCTCAAGGGAGTGAGTTGATCAGAGTAAAACGTATACTGCTAAATATTTGTATTTGTTTTTTACAGAGCAATTACAAAAAGCCCGTAAAAGCTGCGGCTCGAATAAAGCCAATACGCTACATCTCGATATTGAGAAGGGGGAGACGGCATGGCCTCCGTATGTCGATTCCAAACACCACCTTGTTGGCGACTATGTTGAGAAATGGGGCAAGTATTTGGGTGAAGATAGCCGCCATTATGGAAAGTATCCACTTCATATGGAATGGGGCGAGGAGCACAATAAGTCGTTTGATGCTTTCTGGTCAAATGCTCAGGTACAAGTATTTTTATAGTTTGATTTATCTAATTATTTTACATTCATTGGGTACCTAAAATTTACTGTGAGTCATTTGTTTGTGCAGAAATTCTACCAGATTCTCCCCCAGGATCCTAATCTCCCTCTCAATCATCTTGCTATCTACCAAGGAGCGAAGTTGAGGATGCAAGATAGGGTTCGATACCGTAGATGTCAGGTCAAGAATGAGTGTTATAAACCATGGAATGACACTCCCGATGGCGAGAGGGAAGCACTCTATGACACTCCGGCATTCTCTTTGATTGATAGAGACAAATGGTCGGCTCTTTGTGCCTATTTTGCTTCTGAGGACAAGGTGTATAAACTAATTAAATCAAAATTTAGTATGTAATTGGCTGTCATTGTCATATAACAAATCTAAAGCTAACATTGATATGCAGATTGAGGCGGCATGCAATACTGAGAATTGAGCGTCGAACAAGAATGGTAGAGCAACCTATACAGGTGGCTCGAGGAACATGAGTCGGGCCGTGGAGAAATTGGTAAATTCTCTTCTAATGGCTTTTTAAAATCCATATTACACATTTCTTAATGAGATGATCGATTATATATATATGCATATGTATTTTTGGTGAATTGTAGAGAGGTGAAATTATTGACGCTGGTGGTAGACCTACACTTTTGAAACTCTATCTGGGTACTCACTCCTCATCGGTGGACAAGAGCACAGGCGACTATATATACCTAGATGCATCCACGAAGGACTATCGTGTAAGTGTTAAGGTGTTAGCTATTTCCAAAAAAATTTTCCTCTTAAATATGTCTAGATTTGTGTTGTTTACTTACACTTGAATATTTTTACGTGATGTAGAATCGGGTCATCGAGAAGGCGACCTTATCAGGGGTCGATTCCACCACAGAGGATGATACAACCGGTTTCACCCAGTTATTAGATTCCATGCACGGAGGGCATCATGGTGGCTACGAGAGAGGTCAGGGCATTGGTGCCTCCAGATCTTATTTGAGGGCATCTTCCGTTCCGGGACTTGGTGCTAATCCAGAGCTAACTCGTGAGATGGCGGATCTTAGGTCTCGATTATCTGAGATGGATGAGCTTAAGGCTGAGATGCAATTGCTTCGCAGCTAGATGGTATGTATGCTGACATACTCATACACACACACTTACACGTACATGCATATACATATACATGCACACTCATACATCGCTATTATGTTCCAGGTGAATTCTCTTTTCATCTAAACTCTATAAAAAAACTTAGTCATTCTCTTTTCATCTAAACTATTTTCTATAGTCTAGGGAAGTCAACGCTCCCTGGCTGCAATGAACTAAAATTTACAAAGGGGCATGATTGCACCCATGTGAGCCTGAGTAATTTTGGAGTGAAACAGTTCCTTTGAATATAAGGACGACTGGCTGCAATGCCTTTTTAGCCAAACGTTAGTGTAACCCGTTTAAACTAGCTTAGCTTCTGTTGGGATTGATTTTTTATATAAAGCGAATGCAAAAAGAGTTCACAAAATTGAAATTCCCTCAAAACAATAAAAGAAAGAAAAGAAAGAGAAGTGTAGGAAAACCTTGAAATGGTAAAGATTTGGTGATGTGGCAGCAGCAATATATTTGCTTGATGTGCTGAAACACTTGCTGCCTGCCTTGAACAGCTTCCCCTGTTAATAAATGCAACAGGGTTGGCAGAGGCTTTATATGCACAAGTAATGCTGGGGAACACAAAAAGGTTCTAGTAAGAGATCATAGAGGACTAATTGATTATGGTTATGAAGCGGAGAGAGGGATACTTGGATATGATTCTAGTCCCCCTGGGCATCACTTTGTGCTCTATGTAGTATGTACCATGTTTGGCTTTGGAGAATGATCAAGTCTCGACCTCACACACATATATACACACTTATATATATATATATATATATATATATATATATATATATATATATATATATATATATATATTCATTATGAACTTAAGTTCATAGGAGCCTTGCTCTATATATATATATATATATATATATATATATATACACACACACACACACTTACACGTACATACGTATACATATACATGCACACTCATACACATATACTCACACACATATACACGCATTATATATATATATATACATGCACGCTCATATATCGCTATTATGTTACAGGTGAACTCTCAGAGTGCTCGTCCTATTCCATCTCCTCAGCCATCCACCGATCCTCCTTTCACTCGTCATGCTCCAGCCAAATTTCTGACTAATCCATCGACTTACGCTTTCGTCACGGCGCTACTCGCCCTTCTTCTTCTAGTGCTCAGGGTTCAACTCCGGGTTCAGCTCCGGATTTAGCTCGAGGCTTATCACAGGAGGATGTTGCTAGGATGTTTGCAGGCTTGAGACGTTCAGGACTATCCCAGGAGGACATTCTCTGGGGAATTTCTACAGTTCTGTGATCAAATTAGACTAGTCTTTTTTTATTTTGGATATTATAGACATTTTGGATATTAGACGCATAGATATATTATATGTGTTTGTTTTAGTTTGTCATTTATTTGAGACTAGTGGAGATTTTCCACTTAATGTGTTTTAATTTGGCTAATTATTGGGTTGAATGTGTTTGATGATATATATATTTTTATTTCATTGTGAGATTTTAAACTATGTGCGTGCGATGTATATTTTGAATTGTAAACAGGGAGCCATGCAAAGCATGGCAGTCTTTTTTTTAAAAAATATTGGTAAATCTGCCTAAACGGTTTAAACCGTTTGGAATGGTAGCTGCCCACACGGTTCAAACCGTTTGGGCATAAATCTACCCAAACGGTTCAAACCGTTTGGACTAAGTTACGCCTAAACGGTTTTAACTGTTTGGACAATTATTTTTAGATTTTTAAAAATAAATAATAAAATTTAATTGGCCAAACGGTTGGACCCGTTTGGACATGGTCCCAAACGGTTCCAACTGTTTGGGCCACCGTTTGGCCAAACTCAGCCCCAACGGGGTTTGGCCAAACGGTCCTGTTTTTGGTCCAAACGGTGGTAACCGTTTGGGACATAGATAGGATCCAGTATGGGCAACTCTGTTTTTGTGGTAACCAATTTCTACCGTTTGGGCAACTCTGTTTTGAATACCTGAAACGCTTTCTGAATCACTTCAATAATCTGTCCCAAGATCAATCCGAAATAGCTTCCTCAAGAGAAAAAACCTCCAATTGAAATCCACCTGTCACCGAAGAGGAGCAATACTGAGAGATAGGTTCTCAAATTTCTATTTCTATTCTATTCTTCATATTATCTTCATAAGATTTTCTGTATTTTCATAAGGCTACTTATGAACCCTCTTCTAATGACATTAGTGAGACCAATTGGGTCCCATATCGAGAACCAATTATTAATCAAATTAATAATTTTAATTTAACAATCAAATCCCTATTCGACCAACTGTTCATAAAAGCTCTTTCATAATATGAGATTAATTATTTATAAATAATATCTTACATTCAGTCCTCTCTAGTATCATTTATTTTAGGTAACTTTTTTGAACAGGACAATTCACCTATTTGCTCATGCCTAAATTACAATTCCCATGAACATAAATAAAAATCATTTTGAAACATCAAAACATTTTATTTTTTATAAGAAAGTAAATTTTGAAAAATATTTTTCAAAACCACCTACCGGCAGGAATTTAATAACTTCATGGGAATACATAATAAATTAACTCATCATAATGAGCATACTGGATCCTATCTATTTTGCGCCTTATCATATTTCTTATAAAGTTTTTGTGGGTATTAGTTCGTAATGATTGTCATATTTCTAGTTTTCTATATTAGTTCCCAATGAGTCAGTGTTTAAATGTTAGTCTCTCACTGTTTGTAACTTAACGCTTACAATTCCTTTATGCCTTTATCCTTCCTAAGTTGGAGTTGAGATGAAAATTTAGCCCATCCGTATCACTACCAGGTCCTTTCTCCTTTTATTACTCTCTCTACCTCTTATCTCATCCCCTATGTTAACTCTACCAAACTTGTTCTCCTAGTACCCCTATGTTAACCCTATGTTAACTTCATGGGAATACATAATAAATTAACTCATCATAATGAGCATCTTGGATCCTATCTATTTTGCCTTATCATATTTCTTATAAAGTTTTTGTGGGTATTAGTTCAGTAATGATTGTCATATTTCTAGTTTTCTATATTAGTTCCCAATGAGTCAGTGTTTAAATGTTAGTCTCTCACTGTTTGTAACTTAACGCTTACAATTCCTTTATGCCTTTATCCTTCCTAAGTTGGAGTTGAGATGAAAATTTAGCCCATCCGTATCACTACCAGGTCCTTTCTCCTTTTTATTACTCTCTCTACCTCTTATCTCATCCCCTATGTTAACTCTACCAAACTTGTTCTCCTAGTACCCCTATGTTAACCCTATGTTAACTTCATGGGAATACATAATAAATTAACTCATCATAATGAGCATACTGGATCCTATCTATTTTGCGCCTTATCATATTTCTTATAAAGTTTTTGTGGGTATTAGTTCGTAATGATTGTCGTATTTTGCGGGAGAGGTAATAAAACATTTATCCTCCATCCTCCCACCTCTTACCTCCACTTCTTTATATTTTGTCCTCTCTTTGTCAAGTGGGAAATGGAAATGATTTGAATGGTTGTGGCAAAATATGAAGGGCATTCGATGAGGCAGCCATAAAGGGCTTGTTTTCCACAACCATGGTACTCCGTACTCATAACTGATATATTCTAGCGGGAAAGTGCTAGGATGCTAAACTTCCAGGATCTCATTCTTAAAAGGAACAAAATATAAGTTAAAAATGGTAAATATGAGAAGGGAATGCTGGGTCATGGATTTTCGAATTTCTCCATGATTATATCAAGTTAGTCTGGTCTATTTTAGCTGTCATTCACTCTATTGATTGATTAATTTTAATTCTTTGGATAATTAATTTGTCATGAACTTTTAATTAGGTACTTCTAAAGTTAACGTGAATGCATGCTTATGGTATTTAGTCCTTGTTCTAAATGTCATAGTGAACTATACTATGTGCTAGGGTGGAAATGAATCAAATAATTAATAAACACTTTAGTTATTATTCGTTGAGATTTCGGTCATATTCCATTCAAGAGTTCATTTAACAAGAAATGAATATTTTAGTATTTGGTTCATAAACAAATAAAATTTAATCAAGTATATTCGATTTGGTGATTATTAAATATTCGCTTATATTTCGTGATTTTCCACTAAATTTAATTTATTACAAGCTCCGCACATGATATAAAGTTTACAAAACGATGAGATTAAGTTTACTAATTTAGAGAGCAAATTCAATAATACGTACAATGTAAGGGGTGCATGTGAAAAATTCCAATTAAATAATAAATAATAAAGTTTGCAAAGCCATGGGATTAAGTTTACTAATTTAGAGAGCAAGCTCAATAATACATACAATGTAAGGGGTGTATGTGGAAAAGTTCAATTAAATAATAAAAGAACAAAATGTGTGCTTATGGGGATTCAAACCCAAGAACACCTAACCGGGAATATCCAATTAAACCAGCTGCCCTATCAAATATTCACGGTTAGGTTTACTCTCAATTATATCAACTGCCCTATGTAAGGGTTGTATGTGAAAAATTCCAATTAATAATAAATAATAAATTTTGCGATGAGATTAAGTTTACTTTAGAGAGCAAATTCTATAATACATACAATGTAAGGGGTGTATAACTGAAATCAAATTCGAATTCAGTAAAATGACCAATTTCGAATTCGAATACACAAGTATTTGATTCGATTTGGTGTCATTTTGCAACCCTAGTCAATGTAGAGACGTATGAAATTAAAAAAAAAAGAAAAAAAATTTAGAAAGATGTAGAAAACTGCTATAGTAGAAGAGTATAATATGTAAAGCATCTCAAATGGCAGGAGAACTAGAAAAGAAAATTTGAAGAACTGGGTAATATGTTAGATGGAAAGAATAGAAAAAGAGAACAACTAGAAGAATAAGACTGAAAAGAACCAGAAGAACATACAATGAAGAGAAAAAATTAGTTTGGGCTGTCAAGGCACCCGGTTCTTGGTTCAGCATATCTGAAATGAAATTATAGGAGAAGTATTTGAGAGAGGAGGAAAAAATTCTATGAGAGCTAGCTATTTGATTTTTATTGGCTATTATAGAGATCCACATACCTAACAAAATTTGATATGCTTCTTGGATGACAACTAATTATTATAATTACTATATAGGCTAGTATTGAGCATCAGATTGGGTTGATTTGTACGGCAACTTTTGGAAGAGATAGACATACCTAACTTGACCAAAAACCATAGGCATTGCTAATTAGTGACCATGCTTTTGAGAACACGTTAAAAGGATAATGACCTGCAAATAGTTTGTTATGTAAATTGAAGTATGTTATTCACCTTTAAGTTTACTTGCTTTGGCTTTATTAATTAACTTTTTGTTTCTAGAATTATGCAAATTTTTTAGTATCCAACTAAAGATGTTTAAGTAGAACACTTTCTGTTTATTAGTATATTTTCAGTTCTGCTTTGGACTTGAAGTGTTAGCTTGCAATCCCGCTAAACTAAAATAACAAGAAATGATATTGAATTAGACTCTCTTGGTCATAGTGTCTTGCTGAGGGCATCCATTAACAGGTCTTGGCTGTTCCATCTTTTTACCTTTTTTACTTTTTTTCTATCAATGTATTAGAAACATCGAGTGCTTCTGGGAACTGGACCTAGCAAGGCGCCAAGGTGGGCGCTTAAGTGGTATACAACGGTTTTTTAGCACTTAAATTTCTATAAGGAGATTGGTTCTGCATAATCTAAGGTGCAAGATTTACAATTCTTCAGCAAAGAGAAAGGTTAAGGGAGACATCAGGTGAGGACGGTTTTTTTTTCCAAAGATTCAAAGTTCTATCCTCACTGTTTTATGTGGGATGGATTTGGATATCGAGTTTTGATTCGATGTAGTTTGACTCAACATGTATGCTTTTCCATTACTATGCTTAAGCTGGCAGCATATATGTGACACGGTGTGATTAGCTATAAGCAGGCGGCAGGCAATAGCTTAGGTGCTCCCAAAAATTGTGCTGGTGGGATAAGTACTGACTAAGCTTAAGGACGCCTTGGCGGGAGGCATAATGCTTTTTAAGACAATGTTTCCTAGCTAATAACATGCAATTTTTGATATCGTCCCTCAGGTTCCCTTCTTATCCCTATAGGCTACACGTTCCTATGGGTTGGAGATGTGGGAGGTGCAATTGGAATTTTCTATTCTGATGCAATATGTTGTGTTCTCACGAGCAATTAACAGTAAACTTGATCTTCAATATTTTAAATTAGTTTAATCCTTGAATAGTTTGATCTCTAATAATTTGAGGTATTTTATTTGCTAACGAAATATATTAATTTGGTTGTAAGTTACTGCAAACTGTTGAAGTTTATGCATGGACAAATATTTTAATTTCTACACGTGCATAACCTTTTTGATTTCCTTTACAAATTAAATTTACTAGTTTAAATTAGTAAATGTGCTAGAGTTTAATTCTGCCGGAAAACATTGAAAGTTTTTCACTGCCATAAATTGCCCAGGATCAAAGCATAATCTATGCCCTTGATGATGCATCCTACAGATCCAATTGAGCCTTCTATATCTCTAATCAATTTATTACCCATATTTATTATAACATAGCTTTATTTAATTCTGTTATGAATGAAGAAAACTGTTTTTGAAATCAGTGTAGGGTTGAAGCTATAAGCCATGCTTTGTGGATCCAACTACCATTGTAGTGTGCACGCGTGCTGGTATTATGCATGCGGCTCGTGCACACTGGTGTTTTATTTTTCCTTGTACAAAGCAGAATTGCTGTAATTAACAAGCCTTCTTCGCCAAGAGAAAGGAAACATGTCCAAGAATGCTACAGTTTATTTTGTCCACTTTGGAATTAATACTATGGGGTTAGTCATGCGTGCCTTATTACGTGTACGTCACACACATGTATGCATAATTATACATATTTTTCTCTTTGACAGCGAAGGCCTAAGGCCAGTTTTTCATTACTAGTTTACTATAGTAAAACAAACACTTCTATTATGAACCCGTTTCTATGTCAGCATACAAAGTATGAAGGATACTGTAGAAAATTTTCTAAATTTTCCGAAATATGTTTTGTTTCTTGTACTTAATTTCCTCTATTTGGCTACATTTTTGGCACTCCCAGAGATGATTATTTAATGCACCAAACAGAATTATATGATTTCAGTCTCCAAACTAAAGATTAAGAACTCATGAAGTATTTGAATGCATGTTTATAAAACTGGCATGTGTAGTTCTAATTCAATAGAAGAAAATACCTTTGTGAAGATGAACACACAAAAGTAGAGGCAATTTTAATGTATAAGAAGATAATTTTAATTTTCTGCAAAGACATGTTTTGGTTAAGATTTCAAAATCACAGGTACATATCCCGAAGCACAACAACATGTATCGATATATCAGTCGATAGTGCGGAGGCTTCGCCAAGCCTTAAGCCTAACTCATGAAGACCTTCATGAGGGACGAGAGGTCATGCAACAGGACACTCTCGATACCATAGACGCACGTCAACCACGACGACGAAGACGAGGACGACGCAAAAACGACGATGAAGCTGGACCTTCCCAACAAGTAGACGTTGAAGCTAGACCGTCACAACCACAAACTCAACCGGATAACGATCTCGTCCAAGCTCGGGATGGAGGAGGAGGACGACTGAGGAGGAGCAGAAGAGTTCTTGGATGTATGTAAACTAATCATTATCGTTATATACATTACAAACCTATTTTGGTATGTTATTTGTGTTTTGACTTTGTTCCAATATGTACTGACGTAGTATGTGAAACATATTTGAATTTTCAATGTGTGGTGTGATGATCTCATGGGTAGATTATGGTATGTATTGATGTGATGATTTTTGGATTTGTAAATGAGTTTGTGGTGGGAATTTGTTAGATTTATTACGATATGATTCGATGTGAGTTCGTTTTTAGATTTGTACAGGTAATACATAAAAGTGGAGATGATTGCAAATTTTTTACAGAAATGACAAAAAGTGCACAAAAACGTGCATTGAGTGCTCAGAAATGGACGGACTAGTAGTCCCGTCTATTTCTGAACAGATTGAGTCTGTTTAAAACTTCGAGACTAGCAACCCGAAGTTTTAAACAGATTGCCCAGAAATGGACGGGACTACTAGTCCCGTCCATTTCCTGGGCACGCGAGATTTGGGCGTGAATAATGGCGGGATTAGCGTGGCTAATGGCGGGATTAGATGGCTTAATTACACGGGACTACTAGTCCCGTGTAATTCAAAATCCCTTTTCAGCAAAATCAACCGCTTACGGTCGATTTTGCCCTTTTTTTTCTGAAACGGTCGTTTTTGCTATTAAAGTTTGAAAAACGGTCGATTTTCAAAATTTGTCCTTTTCTAAATAGGTATTTTTGATTTTTCGGCATGTCATAGCCTGATGTTGTAATGTTTTTAGGATTTATATTATAAGTGTGGGCGACCATATTTGTTCCTATGTATCTGGCTTCAGAATTGGTAGATAGAGTAATTGATGAGGAAACATGATAGGAGTAGAATGAAGTAGTGAACTGACATCTACTAATTCAACATCACCAACTATGTCAAAGATCTGAGTTTAAAAGGAGAACAAACTTTGTCATATTCATGAATAACATAATAGAAATAGCTCTTTCATGACAGTAGTAGGTGTGTGCTTGGTTCACTGAGACAATAGAGCAAGATGGTTGGCTTCCTTGCAGTGAAAAACTGCAGTTACTTAGAAGTCATAGGATTTATGAGAGGCTACAGTAGTAATCTTGTTAACATTATTGAGCATAATTTGAGGAAAAAGTTAATGATGATCAAGACAAGAGGAGCGCACACACATATTCATATATACATATAAATATAGATGTATATATGTATACGTATATATGTGCATGCATATCTAACTTTGTTATATATGTGTTTGTGTGTGTGCGCGTGTGTGTTTACTGAATAATAAAAAGAATATATTTGGACTCAAATCTCGATGAACTTAGGTGCCTTTAAATGTCCAGATAGAATGAAAACTAGTATGTAGTTTTCTGCAAGCATATTGGAGTACAGAGTACTAAAAGGAGATAAGTATTCATTTCAGCATTCTTTTAGAGTACCTAAAGGAGAAATTATCAATGAATATATTTTATAATTTTCCAGAATAGGCATAACTGGTTTCAATTTAATCGCTATCCTTTAAGTAAATAAAAAGATTTCCAACAAGTGGGAATGATGGGGATTGCGTGTTTGTCTTGTTCGACAGGTAGGGATCATTAACTTTTAGATGGGAGACGTATCCATCATTCATACATGCTTAGGCCTTGGTGTTTGTCCAGATGTTACATGATCATGCGCGTTGAGTATTGTGTTTTGTGCGTGTTGAACTTGTTTCGTGCGCATTGAATGTGTTTCGTGCATGGATTCACATATATGTGTATGCTGTCATGCACATTTAAAAATAGAAGACTAAGTGATGTAATGGATATGTGTAGAACTTATTTGGATTATATTGCTCTAGAAACTATGTGTGTTGTTTCTTGTTATTAGTCTGGAAATATGGTATTGTTTTATTTTGGAAGGTTGAAAAACATCCCTAGGAAATTGTGATCAACATTGTTTTTACATACTCAGTTATGTTCTTTTTCTTTCACTGCTTATCTTGATCTGTTTCCTTTCTGTTTAATACAATTTTTGAGCATTATTCTATTTGCACTTTAAACTTCTTGTAGTTGTCTATTTCATGCATTTAATGCTTGTCACCTTGCGTGCTAAATGTTGTTTGCTAACATAATGATTGCTTAATGACAAACAAAGAATTTATCACCTGAGTTAAAAAGTTTTACAAATTCATTATTTCTTCGTTATTACTAAGCTCCTGTGTTAAACTCTAGGTCATCTGATGGAAAATATTGAATCCAAGAATCTGCTTCACAGGGCTTTTAGTGTTTAATTTCCTGTTCAACACCAAATAAGAGTTACTACTTCAGGTATGTGATGTAATTGTCTCGTCTATTATTGGAAATTGAAATTGACATTGCTCAAAAGATATGTACTTTTGTTTAAAGTAAAGATAGGAAGCAACTAGAAAAGAAATTGACATTGCTCAAAAGATAAGTATTTTGTTTAAAGTAAAGATAGGAAGCAACTAGAAAAAAATATATTGTCTAACGCGTGAAAGTGGATCCTTATCTTGCTGAGATATATCTTCTAGGCCTTTTAACTTCCATATATTCAATTCTAGATATAAAGAGTCTTATTTTGGTAGGCATATTATTCTTTTTATTTCAACGGTCTATGATATTACTCATTTAAATAATTATAAAATGTTCAGAGTCATTATTGAGATTATGCAGTTATCCTTTCTTATTATATGATTAGGCAGCTAATCAATTTCTGTGGTGAATTAGTAGAGCTTATACCTGTCCTATCATTTTTAACACAGTTTAAGTGTCGGATAGAAAGCCAAAATATTTGGCAAATTCACAGATATCGTTCAATTGTGATAGAGCTTATACATGTAAAAGTAGGCTGAAGGCTTATCAAGACATCCTAGAAGATTGGTACAGGGTTGGCAAATTCAATATCAAGTACATAGTTGCCTGAAAGTTTTGTACATAATTACAAGCCATGAAATTTGTTTCCTCAGAAGAGTTTCTAGGACTTGAAAAATCTATTCTTGAAAATTTGAGAAATTACATTGAAACTTTTAGAGAAATTTTCCTTTGTAATGTTCTGGATACTTTTCTGGGGAAACTTATTGTTGGACACATGGGAAACCTCACAATATGAGAAACCGATAAATACTTTATAATGTTACAACATGATAGCACACATTTTTAAACACAATATCAACTCGAATTTTAGGTTTTCTTTGTAGGTCCTACATGTTATTTATGTTTTGCTCTCGGGATTTTGATTGTAATTTTCTTAACCTGTATCACCTCTCTTTGGATGTCATTTAATTTTCTTTTAGAGTCCCATTTGGTATATTCCTTAATCCTTAGTTGTTAAGGATTTATATCAGCTTTCCTGTATGGATCGAAAATGGTAACTCTTACATACCTTTATACGGTGAATAGTCATTTATTCACAGATTTTCGAGTAAATTGTAAGTTATTGGAAAGGGCTATGTTATCTGCTGAGAATGGACAGTCCTATCTACATCCATTTTAGGTGAATTAAAGTACTCCTAGAAAATTATTCTAACATGAATAGGTCGTTAGTTGTTAAAAGCTACAAAAGATAATTCATCAAGATACGAACTTGATAACATAACTTTGAGCTTTCTTTTCATTTCTTCACCTTTGTTCTTCATCCTTCCCTGGGTCCTCCTTCCTCTGATGCTTGTAAGTGTTTATTAGTTGTTCTAATGGTGTTTGCCTTTGGAGCTGCAAGTAGTTGTTAGTGCTTGACTGGTGGTTATCGTAGCTCATGTGTTTTCTGCATCTCAGCAATAAAGAGCATTGTTTACCAGTACACAAACTAAATTGGTTGTCATTATTTAAACCCATAATTAACTCATAGTACACGATTAATTCCCTAAATGAAACTGTGTGGCAAATAATAACACTACAACAAAATTTTCATATAGTGACACAATTTTTTGATACATTAGTTTGTGTGGTTAGATAGGATATATTTTTAAAGGAGATGACACAATGAAAAAGTGTTGCAAGTCTCGACACTTAGATGTATGGTAAGATACAAATTAGAAAGAGTAATAATAAACAACACCTATTTGAGACTAGCGACACTTATATGTATCATGAGATAAAAACTAGAATATATTATCTTTAAAAAAATTTCTCCTTTCACCTAAAAATATGGCCCACTATTCTATGTATCTCATAACCAAAATTCATAACCATTCTTCATGCTTTATTTCTTAGCTATGAGCCTGAGGCCCAATATTTGAGACAAACACTTTCAGAAATCAAAATCCACAGCCCCTAATCTCGGCCACATCACCCAAAAGAAATTTTTTTTTGATAAAAAGCCAAAAGAGTTCCTCGACGTCAGACCTTAATATATCCTCTGACCTCAAATTCCTAATTCTCTCATCGCTCAGCCCTAATCTCGTCGCTGCCTTCATCTTCCTCCTCGAACTCAAATGGAAAACCCTAATCTCGTTGCTGACCTTGGCTACCTCATTTCATCGTGAGAAGATAGTTAGGGTTTTCTCTTCGGTCTCGGCTTTCTCCTGCAATCCCTCATGGAATCTCAATCAGCTAAGGTAATTATCTCAATCTGTACAGTTCTGATTCTGATTTGATTTTGATCTGTTCGATCTATTCAATTTTGATTCTGATTTGATTTTGATCTGTTCGATTCCATATTTAGATTTGATTTTGAACTTGGCTACCTTGTTTCATCGCTGGAAGACAATTAGGATTTTGTCTTCAATCTCAGCTTCCTTCGCGATCCTCCTCATGGCATCTCAATCATCTCAGTCATATAGTGACACAATTCTGATTCTGATTTGATATTAGTCTTATGTTTTATATTTTGATCCTAATGCTAGGAAAAGAAACACCAGAGGGAACTTGGAGAGCTTGAGTTTCTTGGGGAGACTTATCAGATGCATGCGAAGTCTCAATCATATTTGGTAAGACACTATAACACTTTCAAAAATATTAAAAATTTATCTAGTGAAACACATCATCAATTAACTATATCATTGAACAGGAGGCCGCAAAAAAGTGATGGGTGGCACACTGAATATGCAGAGGATACCTTGGAGTTGCAGAGTTAAGTTCAGTTGCATCTACGTGGAGGAGGCAGCGGAAGACCAACTGGATTTGGGTTCCACGTGACCAAAAGCATGGTGTATGGGGAGAGAGCTGAAATGAGGAAGAGACATTTTGAAGGAGTTCAATATGATGCCCGCCACATGCAAGGTCAACTTCAAGAACAACAAATAAAAATTCGAGAACAAGAAGTAAAAATGGCAGAGTACCAAACCAAACTTGAAGAGTATCAAGCTAAATTTGAAGAGCAAGAAGCCAAAATGCGAGAGGAAAGAGCACAAAGACAACAACAAGTTGCATTTAACCAACACTTATTTCAACAAATGACACAAATGCAGTGTGAAATGTCCACCATGCAAACTTGTATGGCAAGAGTTATGGAGGCATGTCGAAGAGCAATGGAACACGTACCTCATCCAAAAGATCTTAGAGTTCAAGAGGTAATTTTCTTTAACTCATTATTGGTTCCAGTCAAATAAATAGAACAATTTATCAATAAATAGTTATAGATAGTTTGCAGCCAAATAAAGTTTTATTCAATAAAGTTTTCTTTAACACATTATTGATTTCTTCACTTCCATCCCTTCCCTTTCCTCTTCTCTCCTTGCAACTCCTTTCTCAACTCTGAAGGGATTCAGGGTTGATGTATAGGATTTGCTTAACAGGAGATTAGATTTGAGGCTCTTTGGATTGATTTGAGTTCAATTGTGTGCTTGATTTTAAAATGGTATCTGAGGGTTCCTTGAATATTTTGATTTTGTAATTTTTGGGTTTTAATTATTAATTTAGTCTGATGCCACGTCAACAGTAGCTATATGCTTTGACTGGTGATGCTATGATTGGGCTGATATGAAGCTGGATTTTTGGTGTTTCACATCTTGATAGCAGTACAGGACCTATTTTATTTGGATGCGATAATCGGTGTAGGTTTTTATTTCTTGACATGAAAGCAAATTTAATCAGTGATTGAAAGAAAATTCCACAAAGCATTCCACATAACCAAATAACAAGTTTTATGATAAGTAAGATATCCCAAGGCTGAAGCTTAAAACTTGGAAGTACTAATGAGCGACATTATTATTTTATTTTTCTTGTTCACTTAAACTTCACTTGCTGTTAAGTTGCCAAAAAAAGTTTAGATGTTGGTACTGATAGCAAGTTTTACTGATGAGAGGGATCTCTCTAATCGAATTTATAGATATATCACTACAACAAAAGTTGTATTTATCCACACTTACTTTGTGACACATATAAAAATGTCATTTTATTTGCAAAAGATTAAACAATAGTGACACAAAGAAAAAGTGTAGCAAATCACGACGCATATTTGTGTCATTAGATATACAATTAAATATAATTGAAAAAGGCTATTCCAACATGGATTGTGAGAAGATCTATTAATGTGTTTAAATAATAAATTTTAGACTTTAATTATAATGATGATTAAACATTTATGATAGTGTATAAGCTAAAAAGCTCTATAGTTAAGTGTGCTTTGGTGAGAGTAATCCTAGGATGGGTGACCTTCTAGAAAGTTATAGTGTGAATGATAATACTCTTTATATTTTTAATGGTCTAGACACAAGTATATGTCACCACTCTTGACACATATATGAGTCATGAGTTTTGTGACACTTTTTTGTGTCGCCATGCTTGACATATATATGTGTTGTGACTTTGTGACACAGTTTCACATGTGTAGAAAGACGCTCTCCACACATGCTCTAACCACACTTTTGGTATGTGTCGCGCTCTATTTGTGCGACACAAAAATGTGTACCGTAGAGACAAAAAATGTATCATAATTTACGATCTTTGTTATAGTGTATGGATTGTTTGGGTAAGTCCAATAATGCCATTAGTTTAGATTAAAAGAAATGGCATCAAGTTATCATATATTTGAAACAGAGTCTGGTAATGTGTAGTTATTTCTCGCATTCTATCATACAAATTGTATAGTATATATAACTAATGATCCCAGAATAGCACTACGTCAAAATTATGAGAATTATATAACTATACCATGGCTAATTAGTTCATTGATGAAATTGTTGTAATACTCCAAACCCTTGGAATTTACGTCTCCTCTTCCACCTGCATAAGCATTTTCAATAATTCGACAAATAACTCACAAATGATTCCAGTAAAAACAAGTAATGGTAACAATATTCTCAAGTGTTTATCACTTATCAGCCATACGAGGAATTAGTCTTGACCAAGAGATGGAGAACCTGTAGCCTTCGAGTCCAGTTTCTTTCATGAGTTTGACATCTTCCTACAATATATTGAACAGAATTTCCCAGTTATAGTTTGCATATTGAAAATAGTCTCCCAAGTTTTACTAGATTTGAAAACCCAATATAATTAATCTCTATGATGATTTTTTAACAGAGTAGAGCTGCTATATATGAGTATGTTTTTGGGAGTGGTTCATTCATGAATTGGTTGTCTTTGTCTGTTCTCTTTATTCCCATGATGTAATCATTTCTTGTTTAAGTCTCTTTTAATTGTAGGGAATGTATAGTTTTGAGAGTTTTAGTATGGTATGATATATCAAATTTCAGCCTCAGAGACCAACCGAGTTCCCAATTGTATAGTAAATTAATAAATTGTAGTCTTTTGCATGAACATTTAATTGTACTAAAATATTTCAGGATTAATGAGAATATATGCTTGCAGCTTTCATCATAAGGCCCAATACATGGAAAGGAAACAGAGAGAATATAAAAGGCATACATCATATGACAAAACTCGGAAAGAAGCTAACTGAAGGGGTGCAAGAGATAATAAGGGAGGCTGATATAGATGACAAACGATACAAAATACTTTTTAGTATTAGAAGTTTATTAGAAGTTTTGTACATTCTTAGATGCAGCTTATCTTGATGGTAATATTTTTGTGTATCTTTTGTTGTTTGCTAGACTGGACTTTTTCATTTGTATTCAAGGAAAAATACGTAATAATTTTCTCAGACATTTTAAGGTGCCTGGGAAGAAGCATGTTTTTACCAATAATGAACATGAATTTAGTCATATGGAGTTCTCTTGAATGTTGTTAAAGTTAGCTTTGCTAATTTTTACTTGAATATGAAAGTTACCTATGTTAGTTCATTTTCCAGGGGTTTAATTGCCATCTAAGTGTTATTTGGTCAAAATATGAAGAATTATTGTGTGACACAAATAAGTATAGAGAGTTGTCACCACCTCCTACACATACTTGTGTCACTAGTTTCTTGACACATACGTGTGTCGCAATTTTCTTGACACATGTAAGTGTCGTGATTTCTCGACATATCTATGTATCACTAATTCTCGACATATATATGTGTCGTGAGTTTTACGACACATTTTCATATGTGTAGAAATATGTTCTCCACACATGCTCCAACCACACTTGTGTGATGTGTCGCGATTTATTTGTGCTACACAAAAACGTGTTGCGAGATGTTAAAAAATGTGTCATTTATTACACCTTTTGTTGTAGTGTAAGTTTGATTCTGTTTTTATAATATATTCCATTATTTCCCCATGTTATTTCCTTGGTGCCATTATGCTGGTTCATGAATTTTCTGGTAATGAAGTTTGATACCATGACCTGCCCACTCTAATTTGCTTTGGCCGTCAATGCTGTTTCATGTGTTTGCCAATAGGCAAATCTTCACTGTAGGTCCCTAATGTATTAGCCAAATATCATTTGGGTCCTTAACGTTTGAAAGTCATCAACAGAGGTCCCTAACGTTTTCTCCGTCATCAAATTAGATCCTTTTTAAATTTTTCCGTTATCTCCTGCTGATGTGGCAGCTGACTGGACTGTTTTTTATCTATTCTTTTTGCTCATAACCCCCTATAAGTTTTAAAAATTATAAATAACACCTTAAAATTTTTTTAAAATTACAAATAACACCCTATAAGCCGATCACTTGTAGCTTTTAAAATTTTTTGGGGGATATTGTGATGTTCCAACTAAAAGGTTGTTATTTATAATTTTTAAAACTTTTTAGGGTGTTATTTGTAATTTTTAAAACTTTTAAGGAGTTGGTTGTAATTTTTTTACCAAACCACTTGTACCTTTTGAAAATTTTAGGGGGATATTTTGAGAGTAATTTTTAAAAATTTTTTACTATAATTTTTAAAACTTTCAAGGCGTTATTTATAATTTTTAAAACTTATAGGGGTTATGTGCAAAAAGGAGAGATAAAAATAGTCCAAATACCGCCACATCGCCAGGAGATAATGAAAAATTTGAAAAGGATCTAATTTGATGACGGAAAAAACGTTAGGGACCTCTGTTGATGACTATCAAACGTTAATGACCCAAATGATATTTGGCTAATACATTAGGGACCTACAGTGAAGATTTGCCTTGCCAATAAATGGTAAAATTTAACAATTTGAAGCTGCCATAGTTTCACCATAATGACTAATTTATGTTAACTACTGTTATTTCCATATTTTATTCGGCAAAGATCAGCGACCAAGGTGACATTTAGCGACCAAGGTGACATTTCCTTTAGTATAGACCAACACCTGCTGCAGCCATCCGCTTTACCGTGATTCTGAGCTTATACAGGAGAACTACCTTGGTATTTCTAGTTTTCAGTGTTAAATACATATAGTACTAGTGATCTTCTCACTTATAGAAAACTTCTAACTAAACTACATTGCCATTTTATTAGGGGTTCGAAATGCTGCTCAAAGGAAGCTACTAGATGAGCTCGGTATACAAGCTGCTGAAGTTCCTGCTGAAGAATTCATGCCCCTTGGTCGCATGCTTTACAAGGCCCCATCTGATGGAAAATGGGGAGAGCACGAGCGTAAGCGCTCGCAGAATCACTTGTTCTTCTTATCTCTCGACATCTTTGTTACTGATCCTTTTTCCCCTTTACTTTGCAGTTGATTACTTGCTTTTCATCGTTCGAGATGTCAATACGCAACCAAACCCAGACGAGGTTGCTGATGTTAAGTATGTCAATACAGAACAATTGAAGGAGTTGTTGAGGAAAGCTGATGCTGGAGAGGATGGTATCAAGCTGTCTCCTTGGTTCAGGCTGGTTGTTGACAACTTCCTGCTCAAATGGTGGGATCATGTTGAGAAGGGAACTCTTCAGGAGGTTGAAGACATGAAAACAATTCATAAGCTGTTGTAAACGGTGAGCTTAATTTGGGAGAATTTTTGAAAGCAGTTTGATGAAACAATCAGGCATTATTTTTTTGTTGGAATAAAACGTACTCTGAACTTGAAATGTTTGCTGGTATGATCCGACTAGTATTTGTTTGTGCTATTTGGAAAACCCCTTCTTGTTTGTCGCTGCATGTTTTTTTTCCATTCATGGGGAAAAATTCTTTTCATTGAGTTGTTTGAGGTGTGACTTGAATTCTTGCCATCCAGTTAATTGCTTTGCCCAATCTGATCAACGTTTTGTTGAATTTGTGATCATTCTCAATCATAGCTCCTTTTATTAACTAGCATGTGTAAGATCTTTAATAAGACTTGATTACCAACAGCATGTTCTGTGGGGCAAAGCCGTGTCGCTTTCTCATCGGGGGCCTGGGTTTGATTCCCATATGTACCAAAGATGCAATTAAAAAAAACTGACATTTTCTGCAAATACAGTTAAAAGAGATGGAGCAGTTGTGAATCATCTCTCACGCGCGCACACACAAGGTAGCTCATTCTCATGTCTGAATTTTCCTATGATCCAGTCTCACCGCTCTATTATTAATCAAGACCTCAATGACACTTACCATAATATCCTTTAGCATCTTTGTAATAAATGTTTTTATGATAACTATAAGCAACGTCTTTCAACTAAGACAATCTTTTCAATCAAAGACAAAATCCCCACTTGCCTCATCCATCAACTCAATACACTCCATCCAATCCTAAGCCGTCCTTTTGTCTTCCTCACTCTTCAACAAACTTAACAAATTACGTGCCCTCATCACCTCTTTAGTCCCAAAACCTCCTTCAAACTTATCAAAATCCAGTACAATTTCTAAGTTCTTTGCTCCCCTTCAATGCTATATATACTAGCAAAAATACCTTAGCTCATCCTTCGGTCTATTATTACATTATAGAGTTCTTTTTTGGAGAACGATGATAACAGCTGTAGAGAAACAAGAGAGTCCTCAGACCGCTCCCGTTACAGTCGTCCAAATAGTGGTGGTGATGTTAGCAGTGTCGGTAGTAAGCATGTTGTGGTGGTGATGGATGCACTCAAGGAGTTCTCAACAAAGCCTTTGGAGTGGGCTCTTGAGCATGTTGTTGAGCCCGGGTACACCCTCACTCTACTTGGAGTCATGCCATGGCTTAGCCTCCCACGTAAGCATAAATACATTTCTTGAGTTTTGTTGACTAAATATTGATTTTTTGTATCATTTTAGCAGTTTACTTTTTCTTTTTCCCTTCCAAATCTCTTTCGAACAAGAAGAGTACATGCTGAAAGATGATTATTTCTTGTGCAAATTCTATTACCCTTCAAGGAAAAAACTTTTGGAGCTAGCTAGACTAATAGAGACACACTTGAATCCGGATTCAAACTTTCGAGGAAATTTAAGGCTTAGAATTTTAAGCAAGCAGAAATGCAGAGTAAAAATTATGTCAGAACATGCACAAATAGGTTGCCACTCATGAGATGGACAGCGGGACAACAATTTAGGAAATTTCCCTATCCACTTTATGGTTCAGACCACCACTCTCCTATAGAAAATATTCTGATAAGATTTGTACTCAGAAATGACTTGTACATATATATCAACTCAATCAAATTTTGGAAAAGGATAATAAGTATAAACTCTAAAAACTCGTTGTTCACTAATTTGATGCAGTGTTATGCAAGACATGGCTGGATATAGGGACATTGGACCCTGGCGATCTGTCGAACATTCAAGAAAAGTCCGAATGGAAGAACAATCCTAGGCATCAGAGACGACGCACCATAGTTGATCATTGTGACGCTCGGGGAGTAAGTTGTCCATTACATGTTCATTCTGAAGATAACCCCCTGTAATATAGGGAGTTAGTTACTATTATAAACTAATTTTTTGTTAGCACTTATACCCCCTAATACTTAAGTAGGTTATCTCTCTGTCATCTATACTTACAGTACAGGGGCTGTATGTCCAATGACAAAAGACAATCAGGGTCCTTTGCAACAAAGTAAAACATTAGAAGATCTTTGTGCAACACATTGATGTCATGTGACACCCAAGCGACAAGTGTAAATATGAAAGAGCTAACTCTGTGACGGCATCAAGGAGTTAGGTGCTAACAAAAAATTAGAAGAAGGAACAAAGAATCCATTGTTCTTGCATATAGGAGATAAAATTTTGGGTAAATTTTAGTAAACCCCTAAAAAGTTTGGGCCTTTAGCACTTTATCCCTGATAAGTTTTGGAATTCTAGAAAACTGTAAATTTTTTTTGATATTTTTCACTTAACCCAAGTAACGACGTAAGCCCATATTTTGATCCCCAAACAGAGAATATCACTAAACCAAAATATTTTTGGAGGTTTTCTAGAATTCCTAGAGTTATTGGGGGTTTATTGAGGATTTCAAACATTTTGAGGATTAACAAATGCCAAAGGCCCAAAATTATGGGCGATTTAGTGAACATACACTGACTAAAGTTATATTGAAGTTTGATAGATGGAAAAAAAAAGCGCTTAAAGAGCACCCCATCATTTTATTCTTATTTTACTATATTAATTAAAGTACATCATACCACACTAAACATATCTATAAGATACGAAATATGCTCTTAAATCATTTCAAACAGTAGTGAAGCTTGTTGGGGAATAATTGGACCCAATCTAGAATTAATGGGCTTTAAATAGATGTTAGGAACTAATTTTAATCCAAAATATATAGGTTTTAGGTGTTGGCCTCTAACATCTATTTAGACTCATCACGCCTTACTCTATCCAATATGTGACTATGCTCACATATTAATAAACTCTACATCTTCCCCATAATTTATGAGTATAGTTCAATCTTCCATACTTCAATCTTCTAGGGGATTCACTAAATTTTACACCACTTCACTCGTGGGCTAACCTGACCATGCATTCGGCACACGGCTAGAAACATCTCTTTGATCTTACACCATTTCACTTGTGGGCTAACCAAACTCTTTCAGCTCATAGACCATGCATTCGGCAGATGGTCAGAAATATCTGTAGGATCTTGCAATATTTCACTTGTAGGCTTACCAGCCAATTTCAGTTCTATGGACATCCATGGGTTTGACTTAGTCTTTCTAGACATTAATCATCCTCATAATATCTTCGAGCTTCACATTGGACTTTTTTACTCCTTTTTTTATTTGGTCATATAATCTTAACTTGGAAAGCATTTGTTGGGGAGTAGTCGGGCTCAATCTAGAGTCTATGGGATTTAAATAGATGCCAGGAAATAATTTCAACCCAAAAACTATAGTTTCTACCTATTGGTCCTTAACATCTATGGTAGACTCATCACTCTTTCTTATTCTATCCAATGTGAGACTATATTTATATATTAATAACCTCAACAAAACTATCCGATATCCATGTAATTTGTCAAGATCAATCTTTTAATCCATCACCTCCTCCTCCATGTCCACCACCACCTCCTCCAGCCCCTATCAATAGCAACATGAAATTAAATGACTCACACAAAAGCATGATTCAATTTGATCCAAAAGAGCTAGAAATTAGTTTAAGTAATTTATTGACATGAATGTAGAGAAAAGGGAATTAGCAATAGATAATTATCATTTACTTGTTGCTTGAAGATACAAGTGCACTAATGACCATATATTATTTGATTGGCTAAATTATTAGATTGGCATAAAAAAAAATAGACATGTTGACCAACTAGGTATAAACGTTGTGAGAAAATATCTACTCCGATTGTTGGCAGAGAGTTTGGAGTACGTGTGTGTGTAGAGAGAGAGAGAACGGAAATTTTCTACGCTGTCGACATGTGTCAAGTTCTTATTCGCTGGAAATTGACTGGGATATTTAAGGAAATAGTTAGAAAACAGTTAATATTTATTTGTAAACTCAAATACTATGAAGGACCTAGATGTAAAAAGAGCAAATCTCCCCTCATCTCTTGATAGAAAATAAATGCGATCCTAAAGTTGCAAGTATACAACTATCAAGTTATAGTATATAAAAGTTATCGATCCCACGAGGAAGGTGTTGTAAGAGTTAATCAAAATCGGTTCTTATGTTGTGTGTGTGACAATTAGTAGTGTGATAAAAAATGATGATTGTGAAGAGATTAAGAGAGTGTTTGTGAATATGTGCAAAATAAAATCAAAACAAGATTGAGAGAGAAGAAAGAATGATGAATAAAATGAAGGAAAATAAAGAAGGTAATAAAGGAAAAAACAAACAAATAAAAAGCAAGAATAAAGAGGAAGATCAAGAAAGTAAAATATGGAGGATTAATTAAAGATATGAGGAATCTAGAATAAATCCACTTAGCTAATCTCAATCTTATGTGAATAAGTAGGATATAAAACTAGTTTCAAACAATTTCTAGAATTCCCATAAATATTAGCTCCACATTTAGAAAAGGACAATTTCCTAGAGGGTTCTAGCCTCAAGGTGAATTAAAGAAAAGAAAAATAAATAAATAAAAAGTAAGAATAAAGAGGAAGATCAAGAAAGTAAAATATGGAGAATTAATTAAAGATATGAGGAATCTAGAATAGATCCACTTAGCTAATCTCAATCTTATGTGAATAAGTAGGATATAAAACTAGTTTCAAACAATTTCTAGAATTCCCATAAATATTAGCTCCACATTTAGAAAAGGACAATTTCCTAGAGGGTTCTAGTCTCAAGGTGAAAAAAGAAGAAAATAAAATCTAAACTATAAAATAAATTCAAGAAAGTAAAGACATGAAAGTAAAGACATGAAAGTAAATACATGAATGTAAATCTACTCTACAAAGCATTAAAATAAGCAAGAAAAGAAAATATTACAGAAAAGAAAAGAAAGGAATAAAAGGCAAACCCTCATCTTCTTCTTATCTTCATCTTCATCCTCTTTTCATCCTTGGACAAAGATAAGAAAAGAAAATATGAAGGGGTGAAAATATTTTTTATTAATTGCAACTAAAAATTACAAATTTGGAAGGTCTTCTCAATTAAGAGTAACCCTCCTCTCCAAAAGGAGTTATTATAAAATATTTCACACTCAAACCCCTCACTCTACCCCTCTATTTATAGCCTACAGCAATGAAGGAGAACCCTTGGATGAAACTTTGCAACAAAGGAATCAAATCTAGCCACAAATCTGAATCTGCCGCTCACCAATCGGTTGACCAATCGGTTGGCTGACCGATTAGAATGCTAAAATTCTAAAAATACAGTTAGCTCCATCTCGTCGAGATAGATGATTTTCATATATTATATGTTAAATTCTGCCTTCCGGATTTGGAGATATCGCCGTTTCTTTGTGGCTAATCATCTTGAGCATGATTTTCACTTGATTTCTTTTCATATTGAATCCTTGATTCTTCGGCTCTGTAGATTGCTTAGCTTAATCCCAGGCTTCAATAAAAGGTTAGAAAATGAGGAAATTTGAGTTCTTTTTGAGCTTTTATTCATTAATCTTCATTAACCTGCACATTAAGATTAAACATATTATTAGTGGTATATTTATTTGTATAAAATAGATGATGAGTGTATAAAAATGGAATAAAAATGTGATTATCAAATACCCCCACACCTAAACTTTTGCTAGTCCTCTAGCAAAGAAAGAAATTGAAAGAGAAAGAAAGAAAAATCCTAACTCACTTTCGCAGGAATCGCGATTGTATTTAGAACATACAACAAGTCTTTAAACCCCTAGGTTACCCTAGTGAACGAGTTGTAGTCTCGTGAGAGTTTGCAGTGAATATACCCACAAAATTCTATCAACTTGCTAATTTAAAGAAGTTTATGAATAATTAATTTACTTGATATGTTTAAATATTCTAATTGAAGCTAGTTTTTACTCAAGAAAATATTTTTATATATAACTCCAAGGTAAATTTCTTTAGAAATTATTTTCATTCTAGTTATACAAAACCAAGTCTAACTTAGAAATTTAATTTAAAAGTTTTGAAAAGAACATGCTAACTCTTTGTTTTAACAATTTTAACCCTTTTAATCAATTTATTTTTCAAGAACATATATACAAATATAACTATATATATAAAAACATTGTTAGTGTATATAAATATTTTTTTTTCAACTCTTTATTCCTTGGTGATTTTGTTCTTCTTGATCTGGCTTTCTAAGTGACCATTTAACGAATTTTAGGCCAATGGATCCCAACCCAATTGGGCTTAGGTCATTAAGCATAGAAAATACTCCTTTTTTTGGTAAATGAAAGATTTTATTCATCCACCGATTTGAGAAGCTTTCTGTACATCAAGGATAATCAGGTTAACTGAGTTTACAAAAAAAAACAAAAACTTAGTAGGAATTACCCTATAAACATAGACTCAAAAAGAAAATTACAATGAGTTGAGCCAATCTTTAAATTCCATCGGACATGGACAGTTTAGCAAAATGGTTAATATGTCAACTTTGATAACCTTGACAATCTGATCTGAGCTTTTTATTTTCCCCTGGAAAATGCTTGCATTGCGTTCCCTCCATATGCTATACACTGTGGAAGAGAAAGCCATCCTCCTAGCTTTTATCTTGAACCCTTTCCCCCTTTGCCTAGTGCAGAACCAATTTAGAAGGAGTTCCCAGTCACATGATTTCCAATTAAACTGAAGCCAATCCATGATGCAGTTCCAGACCTTCATCGAGAAACTGCAATCAAAATATAGATGGTTTCTACTTTCCGATCTTGAATCAGAGCATAACTTGCATTTATTTTCTTGGATAACCCCTCTCCTGAGTAGTTTATCTTGTGTAAGGAGTCTATCTTGAACAACCAGCCATAGAAAAAAAAGAATGTTTCGGGTACCTCAAGAACTCCCAAACTGTATCATACCAATTCACAATGCTTGTTGTAGGGGAGAGCACAACATATAAGGCAGAGAGCTTGACCTTATGATTTTTATAACAGGAGCAAATTAAATTCTTCAGATTGTCAATTCCCCCACTAATATCAATTGCTTTGTCTCTAACTTTAATCAGCTATTTCCACATCCATGAATCACCCGACCTAGCATTTACATGCCATATGTCCACTCTCCTTAGGTAGTTACCATGAATCCATTTTATCCATAACAACTCCTTGTTTATGTGAATATACCATAATAGCCTAAGAGCTGATGCAATGTTCCAGGTAGCTGCTGAGAAGATCCCCAACCCACCTTGTTTTTTCTCCAAACAGGCTTTGTCCCATGAAACAAGCGAGGCTTTGTGAGTATGATCAGTAATATCCCATAAGAACTTCCTGCATAATTCATCAATTTTCTGTAAAACTTTGATAGGAAGAATATAGTTTGAAGTCCAGTAAACTTGAACACCCAGAATAACACTCTTGATAACCTGCAATCTGCCTACATAGGATAGAGTTCTGTGCTTTTTCCAGTTTTGAAACTGAGAGGATATTTTACTGAACAAGGGGCTGCAGTCAAGAAAGCCTTTTGTTAGTAAGAGGGACACCAAGATACTTAATTGGTAGAGTCCCCTCAGAAAATTTCAGGAGATTTTGGATAGTGGCTTTAACTAAATCTTCAACACTACCATAGAAGACTGAGCTCTTGTTAGGATTAGCTTCAAGTCCAGTAACAGAGCTGAAATCCTTAACACATTGGTATAGCTTTTGTACAGTATAGTAGTCTCCTTTCCCAAACAGGAGGAGATCATCAGCAAATATGAGGTGGTTAATTTTTAATTTTCCACACTTTGGATGAAATTTAAATTTTCTATCCTTCGCCAAACAAGCTGAGGCTTCTCGACAGATACTCCATCCCCAAGATGAATAGGTAAGGGGAAAGAGGGTCACCCTGACGCAGCCCCCTCTCTCCTTTGAAATAGCCATCAAATGAACCATTAAATGAGATGGAATACTTAGGGGAGGATATACAAGCCATAATCCACTTAATTAACATATTTGGAAAGCCTAGACCCTTAAGCATGTTATTCAGGAAACTCCAGCTTATTGAATCAAAAGCTTTTCTAATGTCAATGTTAATCGTGACTCTGGGGGATAAATGCTTCTTGCCATAACTTTTGACAAGCTCATGAGCTAGCAAGGTGTTATTAGTGATCAGTCTACCTTTTACAAAGGCACTTTGTGCTTCACTTACTAGATAACTCATAACAGACTGAATCCTATTAGCAAGTATTTTTGTGATGAATTTGTATAGGCAATTGCAGCATGCTATAGGTCGAAAATCAAATGGGCTTCTAGGGCATAGAACTTTAGGGACTAGAGAGAGTGAAGTGGAGTTGACCATACCTAGAAGTTTGCCTGTTTTGAAGAAATCTATAATGGCTTGAGATACTTCATCACCAATGACATCCCACGCAGATTTGTAAAAGGCAGCGCTGAATCCATCTGGTCCAGGTGCTTAATCATCTTCCATAGAGAAAACCACAGCTCTAATTTCCTCATTTGTGACTGGAGCAATAAGGCTACTGGCTTGAGATTCACTAAGGCAGGGACCATTCTGTATAATGCAGCTATTAGGAGGAGCTGTGGCAGTGGCAGTGCCCAATAGATTTTTGTAAAATGTAATGAACTCATTAACAATCTCCTCCCCCTTCGTGAGTCTTTCTCCCAAATTGTTATGGAGCACCACAACCCTATTCTGGTGTCTATTGGCTTTAATGATTGAATGAAAGAAACTTGTACATCTGTCACCTTTAATACTCCAAGAGATCCTTGCTTTTTGATAATAGTGTGAAAGTTCACAATTCAGCAACCTATTGTAGGAGGAAATACATTCTTTCTTTTTATTGATGAGGATGGCATTGAGGGGATCTTTCTGCAGTTTACCCTGAATATCCTCCATAGCAAGTTTTGCCCTTTGTACTTGCTCACTTATATTGTAGAAGTGTTTCTTATTTAGGTCTTTAAGTGTAACTCTCAGCAATTTCAGTTTAGCACAAACAGAGAACATAGTGTATCCTTCTATATGCTTTTTCCAAATGTCAGAAATGGTGGGGAGATAGCTTGCATGACTGGTCCACATTTTGAAGAATTTAAATGGTTTTTTACATTGAAAACATTCATCATATATTGACACCAAAGCCGGAGCGTGATCAGAGAAAGTAGGCAGTAGGAATTCGACATGGCTAGAATTGTATGTATGAATCCAATTGTCATTGACCAAACCTCTGTCTAATATGCTCCAAACTCTAGAGTCTGATTCCTTCTTATTATTCTAAGTGTAGTAGCATCCCAGAGATTTCAGATGAACAAGCTGGCAGTCTTCTATGAATTGACAAAAATCCTTTGTATCTGAGTCTGTGAGTATTGAACCACCCAGCTTTTCCTCATTGCTAATCATTGTATTAAAGTCTCCGCAGATTAGCCAAGCCTCATTACCAATACTCCTTAGGCTTAATTACTCGGTCAACTTAGGCTTAGTAAGATAGAATCACCATGGATTTTAAGAGAATTTTAATTGGTGCCTATTTTTCGCACTCTTCTTTTGTAAAGTTAGTTTTTTAATATATATATATATATATATATATATATATATATATATATATATATATATATATATATATATATATATATATATATATATATATATATATATATATATCTCTGTGTGTGTGTGTGTGTGTGTGTGTGTATGTGTGTGTGTGTGTGTGCATATATATGTCTTAAAAATATTTAGATCAAGACAACTTGAAATTTTATTTTCAACTCTAAGATAAGCATGCAAAAATTTCATTACTTTAATTAAAAGTCTAAGTAATGACTTAAGTGAAGTATACTATTTTCAAAATCATTTCCTAAGAAATTTATTTGGAGTTATCATAAAAGGTAAACTTGAGTATAAAACTAACTAAGGATTAGAAAATTTAAATTTTATCACATAGTTCAATTATTAATCAACTCTATTAAGTTGGCAAGTGACAATATTTTTATGAAAAAGAAAAAAATGACATAAAAATAAAAAATTATAAGATAAAAAGGAAAAATGACTAAGATAAAGAGGAAAAATGACTAATCCCCACCCCACACCTAAATTTTGCATTGTCCTCAATGCAAACTCTATAATACACAAAGTAGAGAAGATAAGAATTGAAGTATTTACCTTTGTTCGGTCGACTTTAAACAATGATAAAAAAATCTGCAATTACCTTGGTATGAGGAGGAGGATGAAGGCAAAATTTCTTCCTCTTTTTTTATTTCTTTTTTTTTCATATAACGCTTTTTTTTCTTTTTTTTAAAAAAAAGAACAAGAAACTCTCAAATGAGAGAAGAATAAATTCTTTTATTATTATGAGCCAAAAATAAAGATGTAGAATGAAGGATTAAACATGAAAAGCTCATATTCTACATCAAATCCTACCTTATTGCTGAAAATTCTACCCCGAATTTTAAAAAATTTTAAAATGATACAATCAATGATGTGCTTAAATTCTGAACATTCGAAGGTTTTCAATAATTTTTGCAGCAATAAAAGGTAGGTATTGATGGTGTTATGCAGAATTTCTGATTGAATTTAGGTTCCTTATTGATCACAGCCGGTTCTTCTTTAAAAGTTTCCTCAAAACCAATATTCATGGTTGAGGTATGAAAATTTGGTTGTTGTTTATTTTCCAAGAATCTAAGTTCATCAGCAAAGAGTTCTTCAAAGGTTGGGTTAAAGAAGCATGTATTTAACACAGTTTCCTCGTTTTGAAAGAACTGATCTGATTTTTCTAAACTTTTCAGCTCCTCACCAAAGATTTCGTCAAAACTCAGATCTGACTCATTTTCTTCTTTGGGATAATAAATGTCTTGAAGAAAAGGCGGATTAGGGTTTTCCATTGGTTTAGTCTCAAAAAAATTAGTCCAACACAAACTAAACGATCAGTATTATCCCTAATCCAAATTTGCAAACACCGAAACGCAAATTCTTTTTGTATATTTCTTTTTCTTATTTTTAAACTAAAAAGGGAATAAGGATAAAAAAATTCTAAGAAAAATAAAAGTTAGTTTTTTTTTATTTTTTAAGAGGGGAAAAAACTAATAGATTAAAAAGATAATGAGAAAAAGGAGAAAGATAAAGGAAAAACCTAACTAAAATAAATCAATGCAATCACTTGTGTCAATCATTTTAAATTCTAGGGTTAAGCCTAGACTTAATTAGACCAGCTCCTAACCAAAAACTCCTTTAGTGAAAAGATCGAAGATTACTCGGTCAGTTAGCCAGGTAAGGATAGTACTAGAGGGAGATCAAAGATCAATTAAGTACCTCGTTCCTTGCAGAGCGCTTTACGCAACCCCTAAATCTTTCCTTAGACACCAACTAATTCAAGTAAACTTGAACTGATTCACTTAAGGATTTCTTATTCCTTAATGAGCTCGAATCCTTAGGGGCCAACGTCTAATGAGTTTTAAAAGGCTTGGGTTTGTGTAGTGAGGAATTAGTGATTTGTGGGCTAATGAAAGGATGATGAAATCTCTCACCTTATCTTGATTAGTGGGTTTTTACCCTTAAGAATATTTTCAAGTGAGTGCCAAATCAAGATGCTCAAATTACTTTGGTGAATTCCTACTATTATATGCAATGCAACCCTAGGAATTAAAAGCAACTACAAAAGGATGCAAAAAAAATTTAAAATCTATTTGTTTTTTAATTAAGGTTAACAATCAAATAAATATGAGAAAGAGCTCTTGTTTGAATTTATTTTCTTGCTAGTAAATATCTAATTGGAGGGTGAATTTTTATTATGGTTGACAAAAAAAATTTTTTTTAGTAAAATCCTAATTGTCTCTAATTGTGAGAAACTAACTAAATGGTGGAATTGAAAATACTAGAAAGAAGAGTTACCCACACAAAAGCAATCCTAGCCTCCTTGAAGGCAATTCTTCAATCTTCAATATTCAATCCTTGATCTTCAAGCTCCAAGTGGTTCCTTCACAAGAAAACACACAAGTTAAAGAACCAAAATATCTTAATTACAAGCACCGTTTCCCGGCAATGGCGTCAAAAACTTGATAGGAAATAAATGTGATCCTAAAGTTGCAAGTATACAACTATAAAGTTATGGTATAAAAAGTTATCGATCCCATGAGAAAGGTGTTGTAAGAGTTAATCAAAATCGGTTCTTATGTTGTGTGTGTGACAATTAGGAGTGTGATAAAAAATGATGATTGTGGAGAGATTAAGAGAGTGTTTGTGAATATGTGCAAAATAAAATCAAAACAAGATTGAGAGAGAAGAAAGAATGATGAATAAAATGAAGGAAAATAAAGAAGGTAATAAAGGAAAATAAAACAAACAAATAAAACGCAAGAATAAAGAGGAAGATCAAGAAAGTAAAATATGAAGGATTAATTAAAGATAATGAGGAATCTAGAGTAAATCCACTTAGCTAATCTCAATCTTATGTGAATAAGTAGGATATAAAGCTAGTTTCAAATAATTTCTACAATTTTCACAAATATTAGCTCCACATTTAGAAAACGGCAATTCCTTAGAGGGTTCTAGCCTCAAGGTAAATTAAAGAAAAGAAAAATAAATAAATAAAAAGCAAGAATAAAGAGGAAGATCAAGAAAGTAAAATATGGAGGATTAATTAAAGATATGAGGAATCTAGAATAGATCCACTTAGCTAATCTCAATCTTATGTCAATAAGTAGGATATAAAGCTAGTTTCAAACAATTTCTAGAGTTCCCATAAATATTAGCTCCACGTTTAGAAAAGAGCAATTCCCTAGAGGGTTCGAGCTTCAAGGTGAATTAAAGCAGAAAATAAAATCTAAACTATAAAATAAATGCAAGAAATTAAAGATATGAAAGTAAATACATGAAAGTAAAGACATGAATGTAAATCTACTCTACCAAGCATTAAAATAAGCAAGAAAAGAAAATATTACAAGAAAAGAAAAGAAAGAAATAAAAGGCAAACCCTCATCTTCATCTTATCTTTATCTTCATCCTCTTTTCATCCTTGGACGAAGAGAAGAAACGAAAATATGAAAGGGTGAAAATATTTTTTATTAATTGCAACTAAAAGTTACAAATTTAGAAGGTCTTCTCAATTAAGAGTAACCCTCCTCTCCAAAAAGAGTTATTATAAAATATTTCACACTCTAACCCCTCACTCTACCCCTCTATGTATAGCCTATAGCAATAAAGGAGAACCCTTAGATGAAACTTGGCAACAAAGAAATCAAATCTGGCTACAAATCTGAATCTGCCGCTCACCAATCGGTTGACCAATCGGTTGGCAGACTGATTGGCCAATCGGTTGGCCGACCGATTAGAATTCTAAAATTCTAAAAATGCAGTTAGCTCCATCTCGTCGATATAGATGATTTTCATATATTATATGTTGAATTCCGCCTTCCGGATTGGGAGATATCGCCGTTTCTTTGTGGCTAATCATCTTGAGCATGATTTTCACTTGATTTCTTTTCATATTGAATCCTTATTTCTTCGGCTTCTGTAGATTGCTTAGCTTGATCCCAGGCTTCAATAAAAGGTTAGAAAATAAGGAAAATTGAGTTCTTTTTGAGCTTTTATTCATTAATCTTCATTAACCTACACATTAAGATAAAACATATTATTAGTGGTATATTTATTTGTATAAAATAGATGATGAGGGTGTAAAAATATAATAAAAATGTGATTATCATCTCTCCTGACTTTCCTAATTTATTCTACAAACGGTTCCTCCCCAAACTTGTCACCTCTTCTTCGACGCCACCATTTTTCTCGGCGAGTTGACGGCGATGATGCGGTTCCTCCCCAAACATGTCACCTCTTCTTCGATGCTAGCATTTTTCTTGGCGGGTTGTCGGTGACGATGCGGTTCATCCCAAAACTTTTCACCTCTTCTTCAACGCCACCATTTTTCTCGGCGAGTTGTCGGCGACGATGCTTTTTTTTCAAGTTATCAGCCACGGTCCTCTTTATTGGTGTTTCATCATATTGAGATGCTTATTAGCGATCAAGATGAAGACTTAGTTGTTTTATTGGTGTTTCATCATATTGAGATGCTTATTAGTGATGATTTAGTTGTTTTATTAGCGTTTCATCCTATTGAGATGCTTATGAGTTGTTTTTTTGCTGTAATTTGAGTGAGCACATTGCCAGTTGAGCTAAAAGAATAAGAGTAAAACTTTTATTTTAGGGGTCATGCTGCTTTTAGTCCAGAAGAAAGATATATGCAACTATCCAAGTGAATAAGAGAACTACATACATAATTTAGGGGGTAGAATTTGTTATGTGGATGCCATCTTTAGTTTGTCAAAGACTCAAAGGATTAGCATAATCTGTCAATCTTCCTTGCAGCTTGAGAGTTTTGGATTAAGAAGATCAACATTCCAGCTAGTTTTTTAAGCGTAAAGAAATTTATTTACTTATGGGATTACCCAGTTTGAGAATGAAAAATCATTACGCGCTAAACTTGGGAACAAGAATTGAAATTATTCACATCAATTCCTATTGCTCATAAATAGCCATAAAATTGTTTTGTAATTGATTCTCGGAGCCTAATGTAAAAAATAGGATAAAGTACGCTTTAAAGATTCCGAACCTGTATATGATTAATATTGTATTGATAAGTAATAGCAGCTCCTATTAATATTGGATACATCAGAAGTTCCACAACACCCTCAATTATTTAGAAGAAATAGCAAAAGTCAAGTAGACTTAACTTCTTTAGAGAGAAAAGGCATAGCTTATGAAAAGGAATCCCAACAGTATGATCTTGAACTTTATTCATATGTGTCCAAAGTAACAATTGGCTTACATATATCCATTAACCATCCAACATAAAAAAAAATAGAAAACAAGCACTAATCATCAAATAATTCCCATCCAACACAATGAAAATAGAGAGCAAGTCTATGGCGTTGAAAGACTGGTGCACAGAGAGGAGCAACTATTTGAAACCAAATTAAGATGACTGGAAATAAACAAGTTCAAGAGGAGCCACATCTTCTCATTTGAAGCCTTCATAATTATCAACAAAGTTCAGATGAAGAGGACTAGCATATGTCTGCATAAATACACAAATCAATGAATACATGAAGTGAGTTGTAAACTAAAATAAGCTGTATCAATTAATTAAATATGTAATTAACTTTATAAGAAATTAAACATTAAAATACCTCGTTGTTTTCCAGGTTTGCAACTAAAGAATTAGTGCAACTAGTTTTATAATGTCCCATTTGGCCACATCTTCCACATGATCTCTTTTTTATCTCCTTCTTTTCTTGTGCTTGTTCAAGTCCAGACTTTAATCTACTGATAGATCTTGGACGACCTTTGGTTTTTGTAGGTCCAGAAGGGTCACTGATAGTAATTTCAGGAAGATGTTGAATAGTATGTGAAGGAGGTGTACTACGTCCAACCTCACCGACAATTTCAGTCCCCTCTATCTGTCTTGACTTGATTTCTTTTTCAGTCTTTTCCCTCACTTCGGATACAGAAATAGCAAAATTATCTAGAACACTTGGTGATTCAGCTGCTAACTCGAGTATGTTGTTAAATTCTGCTCTAAGGGCCCAAGAACGTAAAGTGCTCCATTGCTCTCTATCGTTATTCATGACTCTTCCCGACATTAAAGTAGAAGCTCCAATATTACGATGTCTTGCATCTATTGTCCATCTCCATAGAATATAGTGTTGTGGAATTTCCAGGAACTGATTTGATATCATAATGTGAAGGATGTGCCTGCATAATATTCCCTCAGTCTCGAACATTGCACATGTACACTTTATTCTTAATTCTTCATTTTGATTATAGTCAACTTGCTCCCTTTCACTTCTATCATCAGGAAGAGAACCAACTGTGTACTTAATTGTTGATGCTTCAGCTATTTCCTTCTCTATCTCTTCATGAAACAAAGCTACACAACCTTTAAGCTCATTTTAAAACCTTTCAAATATAGATCTTGTGTATAACTTTCCAGCTTGAATCTCTATTGGGTGGTATAGGTGCATCACAGGTTTTGTATTTAAAGTGGCAAAGTCCTTATTCAATTCTATAGCATGACGAGACAATTTAGCTTTATCATCTTGTTGCACGAAGTCAGGCAATAATGTTTATGAATTAACATATTTATCAAAAAAAGCATTTATACTCTCACTTCGCTGGCTTGAAGTCATTCCTACAAAGAAAGCATCTTTGAGATAACATGGAACCCAATGACCCCGCTGCTTATACATTGTCTGCAACCAACCTTCCTCACTTTCTTTTACATTAAATTTCTCCTTTAGTTGATTCCAATTTTGGATACAAGTTTCTATTTTCTTGCTATGCTGCCACCTATTAAAGTAACTCACGAACTCCTCCCCATGAAACCTTTGTAATGACAATAGATGATCACTAATATGCCTACCAATGTGCCATTTACAATAACGATGTCGAGTGTTGGGAAAAACATTTTTAATAGCATTGCATATAGCGTTATCTTGATCTGTGATTATTGAACTAGGAGCTACTCCTTTCATACACTTCAACCACTCAGTAAACAACCAAACAAATGTATTTTCTTCCTCATCTGCAAGTAGAGCACAATCAAATAAAGTTGATTGTCGATGGTGGTTAACACCTGTAAAGGGAGAAAAGGGTAAAGCAAGCTTGTTGGTTCTATATGTAACATCAAAAACAACAACATCAGCAAACTTTAAAAAAGAAGCTCTAGATTGTCCATCTGCCCAAAACACACTTCTCTTGGTTCCTATAGTATCTAATTCAATAGCAAAATAAAAATCAGGATCAGATATTCTTTTGTCAAGGAATTTTTGGATGACTGAAACGCACTCGTTACCCATATTATTCTTTCTCTATTTTCTTATATGATCACTACATTGTTGTGGTGTGATGATTTCTTCCTCACTTCGAGTAGCAACATTTATTACTCGTGAAATGGTTGCTGGTGGAAGTCCTTCTTCATGCAAGCTATCAACTAGATTTCGAAAACTTTTGGTTCGATGCAATTTCCTATGTGAATAGTGATTTTTAATCTTGTCTGGACTAGTCAACTCGTGATTTGTGTGCTCACTGACAAATTTGCTCACTCTCCACATATTTTTTTTAGTTTGATTTACCCGCAACATCGCCTTGCATCCCATTCTTGTATCTCTTCGACGCTTAACTATTTTTCCGTGCTCTCTCTTATCATTTGTAGATTTTTGGCCCTCCTTATTGCAGACAAAAGACTTAGATATGAGTTCCTTTCCTTCCTTCTTAGAGTAACTGTTTGAACTTATACGGACACTGAAGCCTCTTATTTTTGCATATGCATTGTAATAATTATAAGCATCTATGTATGTAGGAAATTTCATTCCAATCCATGGTTCCGCAACATTACAATTGTCAATGTCATTGTAGGCGTTGACAATTGCTTATCAGTACCAGAGCGAGACTCATGACGGTGGCCTGACAACCGACGACCCATCCGACAACGCGACCTAGAACTGTTGATGACGTGATTACGCCGCAAAACGCATAAAGCGAGTCGACGAATGCATGAAGTGAGTCGGCAAGGCGTACGAGTCAACGAAATGACATATCGTGGAATAAACCCGATGACGAAGTTTCAGATCAGCGAGATTCGACGAGGCGAGTTGACTAAACTCAAACGCCGACGAGACGGAATCAACCGTACTTAGTCCGTCAACGCAAATGAGCCGATCGAGCTCTGAAAGTTGATCGGATACGGACTCAAACACAACGGCGACATCCCCGGAGGAAAATTACGTTGGAAAACGGCGGGAAAAAATCCCGGAAATGGGAGTTTGGCGGGCGAAACGAAGAACCGAACCCGACCAAGGCTTCGCCTGCTTGAGTGGCGCTGCCAGTGTCGGGTGGCGCTGGGCAACGCCACCACGGCCTTGCTACGTGGCGCTGTCCTCGTCAGCTTACACCCTCCTCTTGAACCCTATAAATAGAGAGGAGGGGGAAAATTGGGGGGGGGAGGGAAATTCGGTGAGACGGGTTTGGATTTTTTGAAGATTCGCCAGAGCTCTGTAGGTCGGAATTCTTGGAGTTTTGCAGACCAAGACTTAGGCGCAGATCCGAGCTTCGATCGAGACAAGAGACAAGATCCGATCTTGAAGAGCTTGTCGCGTTCGCATCTACACAAAGCCAAAGCGATTAAGGTGAGGTTTATCAGATCTGCCCTCTAGACTAAGCTTCTTCTTAGTTTCAGGGATAGCGCTGTGATTTCTCCTAGTAGATCTCACCCGCTCCGGCGATCATCTCCTTCGTGAGTGCGATCCCGTGGCGTTTTGTTTCCTTCGTGAAACTAGCCCCTCGACCGTAGATCTAGCACTGATCGATCACGCCGGGCGTCCATTTAACGAAAGTTCGGCACGTAGATCACGCCGGTGATATCGAAAATAGAGATCCTCGTGTTTGTTTAGGGTTTAAGTTGTAACCGTCAATTGATTCTTTCATTGTAAGCCTTAAATAAAAGCATCTTTTGAATTTGTTTGTAATTCCATAAAGGTGTAATGATTCAATTGCAATGGAAAATCAGCAACTTTCCCCGCCAACAAGCCGGGCTAATTACGCTGAGAGGAATCGGCTTCAACGAAGAAGCCGTCAGAAACGCTGTTCATGTAAAAGTTGGGATGATTGTCATTGATTTGAACTTGCTTACGACTTCTTTGGCCTACAACAAAATTCAAAAGAAATGCCTTTATTTTAAGGCGCATAAATGAAAATCAAAAGATTACAACTTTTATCCTTAGAACAAACACGAGGATCTCGTTATATCGGATCCTCGCTATGGGTTCTTTGCCCGCGTCGGACTTTTGTATTCGTGGACCACCGCGCAATTCCAATCCGTAGAGACCCGGTTCGAACTACAGATGTAGGGGCTCGCTTCACGAAGGAAACGGTTACCGAGGGGATCACACTCACGAAGGAGAGGATCGCTGCGGGGATCACACTCACGGCGAGAGGATCGCCGAGCGGGTGAGATCTACTAGGAGAAATCACGCTATCCCCGAGGTTAAGACGAAGCTTAACCTAGAGGGTATCGTAGTTCGACCGAATTGATTACCTTCCGCTTGTAGATCGACGTCGACTAGACTTGTGCTCGCCGGTGCTTTCGGAGCGGTCGTCGGCGGCTCGTGGACCTCGTGAGAACTCTTGAAAATCCTCCAAAATCCGGCCAAGCCCAAAGTCCTCTAATCCGCCCTTTTCCGACCGGGCAGTTCAAGACCCCCTATTTATACAATGGAGGGGGGGTGTGCCCGGCCACCTTGGTGGCTCGGCCAAAGTGGCCGAGCCTCCTGGCCACTTGGCGAGCACCTCGACAAGTTGGCCGAGGTGGCTCGGCCAAAGTGGCCGAGCCACCTTGGCCACTTTGGCCGAGGTTTAGCCGCGCCGTTTTATGGCGCTCGCCGCTTTCGCCAAGTCTTCGCCGATTCTTTCGGTCTTCCGGCTTAGTTTTGCTCGGTAATGTCGCCGTTGTGTTTGAGTCCGTGTCGATCAACTTTCGAGCTTAAGCGCCCGCTTGCATTGACGGACTAAGCACGGTTGATTCCGCCTCGTCAACGCTTGAGTTTAGTCAACTTCGACGCGTCGTTTCATTGGCTCGCACGCCTTGCCGACTCACTTCATGTGCTCGCCGACTCACGCGCTTGCGGCGGCGCGGCGCTTTGGCGACGCCGGTTTGTCGAATGGATCGTTAGTTGCCAACCCACCGCCACGAAGTTTCGCTCGCACCGATAAGTAATTTTTATGCCTACAGATACCCTCCAAAGTGTCTCGGCCTCGATTCTTGATGAGTCCGATGCTTTGACATGATGGTTCCCGCCTACCGAGGGTCCCAAAGATAGCTTCAAGTCTTCGATTCTTTCGGATCATCCAGTTCTTTGTAGGATTCCCGATAAGATCACGGTGTCGCATTTATTGTCCGACCGCTTGTTATCTTGATTTGAAGTGGGTGAGTTTTGTTTGTAACTTCGTGTCGGTTGGTCGTTGTTTGACTAACCATCGGACTTTTGACTTCTCCGTATGTCGGCTAACCTTGTTACGCACACATGGTCGTGTCGAGTACATGGAATTTCATAACCCTCAATCGCTAATTCTTCCGTCATCACATGTGTTGTTAGTTTAACCACGCGGAGAACTGATCTTTTCATGGAGATATCGCCCTAGCCTTTAGTCGGCGAGTGCACGCTTTGACCGTTGTTGGGATATGATTATCCACGTGGGAGAAGTTTCTTCGATCGACACGTTGTCCGTGTCGCCATGACTTTCGCACCTCGCCGATTATTCCTCTCTTGGATATTATGGTGGGAGGAAATTAAGGGTTATCGAAGTTATCCTTAAGAATATGGATTTATTCTCCAGAACTCCTCGCTGAAAATTTGGAAACAGCTTTATATTCGTAATCCTAGTTGAGTAGGATTAGGCGCGTTGATTTCGTCGGTGCAATCCGCGACGATCGAAGTTATCCCTAAGAATATTTCTTGTGAGAATATTCTTCCGAACTTCTCGACAAATTAGGAAACAGTTTATACTCGTAATCCTAGTTGAGTAGGATTAGCGACGCGCTGATTGGCCGATGCAATCCGCACGATCGAAGTTATCCCTAAGAATATTTCTGTGAGAATATTCTTCCGGAACTTCTACAAATTAGGAAACAATATACCGTAATCCTAGTTGAGTAGGATTAGCGACGCTGATTGGCCGATGCAATCCGCACGATCGAAGTTATCCCTAAGAATATTTCTTGTGAGAATTTTCTTCCGAACTTCGACAAATTAGGAAACAGCTTTATACTCGTAATCCTAGTTGAGTAGGATTAGGCGACGCTGATTTGCGCCGCATCCAAGACGATCGAAGTTATCCCTAAGAATATTTCTTGTGAGAATATTCTTCCGAACTTCTCACAAATTAGGAAACAGCTTATACTGTAATCCTAGTTGGAGTAGAATTGGCAACGCTGATCGGCCGATGCAATCCGCACGATCGAAGTTATCCCTAAGAATATTTTTGAAAACATTCTTCCTGAATTTCTCGACAAATTGGAAACAGCTTTATACTCGTAATCCTAGTTGAGTAGGATTAGGCGACGCTGATTGGCCGATGCAATCCAAGACGATCGAAGTTATCCCTAAGAATATTTTGTGAGAATATTCTTCCGAACTTCTCGACAAATTAGGAAACAGCTTTATACCGTAATCCTAGTTGAGTAGGATTAGCGACGCGTTGATTGGCGTCGGTGCAATCCGCGACGATCGAAGTTATCCCTAAGAATATTTCTTGTGAGAATATTCTTCCGGAACTTTTCCAACCTACGCGTCGATGGACGCCATAATGACTATTATTCCACGTGCGATGATCCCGCGATTTTTATCTCGCCGACGGCGCTCCGCACATCAGCCGAGACGATCCAGCAGATTTGAGGGAGTTCCCGTTCTCCGACGATTGGTCACCGATCGCGCTCGTAAGGGACACCAAATTTCATCAACCTTTGCGAAAGACAGATTATCTATTCGACTTCTTAAGGATCCGATACGCTCTTATCGAGTGAGAGGTGGTTGAACAAAGACGACGGAGGCCCCTTGTATATTCCCGGATACCTCGTCGGCTCTCATTGACCGACCTTAGACACCATGCCGCGGACACTGCATGTCATGGCGTCGACCAGGAGCATGATCATATTCATTGTGGGTTTATTACTCCGCCACCGTTCCGGGTTCCAATAGGAATCGCGTCATCGGTCTTCACCACAGGGTTGTAGAGTGGACACACCACCCGTGATGAGCTTTTGTTCTGCCGACTTTGAAGAATCGCCTTGCTAAATTGGGGCAGAGATGCCGGGCCCAGCCATAGATTCTTCGGTTGGGTTCACTCGCCAAGTAAGCACGGTGGGGTCGCCGACCACTTACGCCCTAAGCGGTGGGATGGAGAACTTCGGCCTGGTCAGACTACCGATTCGCGGCCACCATGTATGGCCTTCCAATCGGCGTCAATCATTTCTTCACCTTATTCGAAGCTTTATAATCCAGATTCAATACGCTTCTCACTAAACACGGCGAGTTGGGGTTGGCTTTACATGAGATGTACCGTATTTTGTCTACCCATGGGAAGATGCTATATCGAGTACTTTCCCTCCAATCGTGAACCGAGCCGCCAAGGAACACACCATCGCTATAAGACTTTATGGGATCTCACTTGTCATTACTATATAGCTCGGCCCAATCGAACCTTAGCCAAAAGGAAATCGCAGTGAGTCCGGGCAGCTAATTACTTGTTCCAGCATTTGGAGGACAAATCTGGCGAGGAAATATGTGAACTATCACCGCTCACTCCTTCGAAGGTTAACGAACTGATCGAGAAGTCCGAGGCTAACTCTTACACGCTCAGCTACGCCAAAGAAGGCTTTCCTTGAGGGACCAAGTTTGCGACCTTTCTGTGGCATGCGGTGAAACCTATCCAGCCGACAACTCTTCTAGCAGGCTATCTTGCAATCTGGCTCAAGAAGTGTGTGGTTCCATATCAATCCGATGATGCTTTACCTTTGGAGGTCCTTTATCCCGCAGCTCATTTCCACAAGAAGGAACTCTCTCCTTCCTGATGGTGGCTAATATTCACCGTGGATTGCGGCATATAGTTCGGCGTTTACTCGAGAAAGGGCGAGCCATCATCCGTATCCCTTCCGTCAGAGTAGAGCTCCCATATACCTATTTGATGGCACGGTTGGTCCTTCATCGTCCCGACATGATGTCGCACCGGTTCCACAGATTCGCCTACTCCTTTCTTGCGGTTGGTAGAGGATTGCGGGTGGAAGGCGTGGTTTTGCAGAGATCAAGAAACGTATACGATTCACAAAGGGTGGATCTTTTCGGATGTTTTCCTCGATTCTCCGGTCAATATGGTGAGTCGTTGGTCGACGAGGAGGTGCCGAAAACACGCCAGACTTCACTTGACATTGGCCGTTTAACCGGCTAGTGAATATCGTGCCAGGTATCTCACCTTCCAGTAAAGGAGGAATGCTTCATTGAGCTTTATTTTCCTGCCGCTTGCTCGCCAGCCGGTTACGACCAACTTTATGTTGGGAACCCGAACCGACGCCTCGCACTCAGGTGGACTTGTGGATGGCCTTGAGCATGGTTGTGGGCGTCATGGGATGTACCGTTAGATTCTCCTCGAGCTCGCATCCACCGGAGTCGACATTCCTCCATTGTAGTTGGCTATTAGTAGCTAACGAAGTCAGCCCTCGTGAGGGCCATCTCAGACTGTAGCCGGCATTTGAAGCCGCATTCGACACCCAGATGCCGGTCAAGCTCAGAGGAAGCCAATCTTATCGACGGGTGAGGCCGAGGAGGAGTTCCACAACTCGACACGCTACTTTAGGAGAGGACCAAGCTGAGGTCGCAGCTCATGAGAAGGACTTTATTTCTCCTTTTCGCTTCTCATCCTTTCCATTAGAGTTCTCATCCAATTGAATTTTCGTGAAAATCTGTTGAAGAGGAAGAATTTCGACCCTCTCAAGGGTTAAACGAAAGAGGCTAGCCCACAAGAATCACGGAATCCTCGGTCCTTTGATATAGACTTGACCAAGAATGATCCCGGTGACGGAGGTAATAATTCACCGCGGATGAAATCTGAAATGAAGACTGACATTTCTCCGTTCGCATGCAGGGGGTTCTAGGGATTATGATCCTGGCTTTGATTTTGCTCACCACAATTTTGCTGAGCCCAGTTCTGCTCATGCTGAGCCAAGTTTTACTCAACAAATGTATGGAGCTATAGCGGAGGAGGCCGACGTAGGACCTAATTCGGTGAGCCTGTGTACATCTAACGCCAATAACTCCTCTTCGATGGCTAATGCGAGAATTGAACGACTCGAATTCTGCATCCACCATTACCTCTTCGCTTTTTGCTCTTTTAGAGGGATTGCAGGAGACAAATGCACAAATCGAGACTAAGCAAGCTAACCCCATTGTAGGAGGTACGTAGCTTTACCTATTGTTTGACTTAATTGCATTCGCCTTCCTAATGCCTTCTTCTTCAGACTTCTCCATGGAAGATTTCGATCCGGTTTATATGGCAACACTTCCATGGATGACCCGCTACGCTTGGTCACAGGATGGAGGTACCCTTGGTGAAGATTTACCAAGCTACCGTCCCCCGAAGGTATGAATTTTCTTCGACATTAATTATAGGACCCCGCTTGGCTAATACCACTATAATTAAAAGAGGTCGAGACATTCCATTTGTGCAGCAAACTCCTCTTCCGCCGCTTCTGAATCGCCACCACAAATGATCGTTGAGATAGATGAGCACACCGAGGGCTCACAAGGCTGACAAAGATCCCAAAGATAGATACGCCCGGTGGACTCGCTATCCTCCGAGACTACACCGGGAGACGGGTAAGGGTCTTTAGCCCAATAAATTTTCGCCCATTTTTTGCGAAAATTCTAAAGTCCTCTTTTCTTCCGCGGCGAGCCTACATCTCGACTCCATGACTGGCGAGAGCGTTGATGCCGGATGAAGATCCATCCCATCTTATTATCCGTTTGAAGTACGCCATTCTTTCTTTGGTGAACATGGTGATCAAAAGGTCCTTCATGGCGGCTTTCTTCATCGGGCCTGTGCCACCGCTGATCCCGGATAGCTTTGATACGAGATATGGGTTATCCCGAAATGGCTCGAGCCATTGTTGATGATCTCGCCCATCCGAGGGAAAGCTCCGACCGCAAGAGCCGCGGCGGCCGGGCTTTCATACATACGCCGACCGACGCGACGCTTAGAGGCATGGCGCCGATGCTCGTATTTTACCGGGCTCGAGGTCCGCAGAGATCACCGATCAGCTCTGAGCTGTTGTTGAAACATATTCTTCCCTAAGCCACATCCGACCGATATCGCGGGCGAAAAGCGGAGAGGATAATATCGCCGTGAGAGCTCCATGCCGAGGAAGATAGGATGAGCAGCTTGAGTCGCCAAGGCCAACAAGGAAGAAGCCCTCACCGCTATGCCTAGGGAACTCGACCGTCAAGCGTAAACCGCCAGCTCGAGGAGGCAACCACGAAGACACCGAACACCGATGAGGAGTCCTTCAGGTCGAAGTTGCGTGGGAAGAACTCCACCAAAGCTTACAATGGTGAAGTGTCTCAGCTTGAACAACAAATCATTTGTCATAGACTTGATGTTTAAACAGCTTGTAGCTCCTTCTATATTTGCTTCAAATGAATAAGATCCATTCCTTTTATGATTCTTTTACTTCGCTAGAAATAATTAACCATAATACTTATAGGATTTTTGGCAAACCCTCACCATCAACGGGTTTGATTAGCCTTTACCAACTACCGCTTGAGTTGGGCTGCGGCGGATTATCCGATCCATTCCGCACGCGGACGCGTAAAGTAAAAGAATAAAACTCTCTTAGACTTAATGCTATGATGTTGAATGTAGGTTTATACTCTTTACCGCAAGAGACCACCCGCAACGCTGCCAACATAGACTCATCCCTTCTTAGGCTTCCTGGATGAAATACCTTAATCGAACTCGTGTCTTCTTCAATCGGAAAAAGACTAACCGCAACGCTGGTAGGCGTTGGCTTTATCCCTTCAAGCCGATAAAATACCCTTAATCAACTCCGTGTCTTCAATCGGAGAAAGACTAAACCGCAACGCTGAGGCGCTGCTTTATCCATTCTTAGGCCGATAGAATGCCCCAAGATGAACTCGGTGTCCTCTTTTGACCGAGAATGACCGAACCGCTTAAGATTGATTGAGGCGGAGAGAAGGAACTTTATGTTCTCAAGCTGAATGAGACCAATAGCAGGGCCTGTAGGAACCGAAGAGACTCGTGACCTTCAAAGGACAACCCGGTCTCGAAAATCCCTACAAGATACCTTGCTACCTAGGAGAGAGATGGAACTAAGAGTGGGATCTCCACTGAGAACCGAAGAGACTTGTGTGACCTTCAAAGGACAACCCGTTCGAAAATCCCACAAGATACCTTCAACGCGCTACCTAGAGAGAGATGGAACTAAGAGGATCTCCACTGAGAACCGAAGAGACTCGTGACCTTCAAAGGACAACCCGGTCTGAAAATCCTACAAGATACCTTCACCGGCGCTACCTAGAGAGAGATGGAACTAAGAGTGGGATCTCCACTGAGAACCTAAGAGACTCGACCTTCAAAGGACAACCCGGTCTGAAAATCCCTACAAGATACCTTCAACGGCTACCTAAGATAAGAGATGGGACCCTCCGCTTGACACTAAAAAGGAATTTACGCTTGAGAGGAAGAATTTTATATTCTATCTCAAGGAAAAGAATTTTTGAGGGCCTCTTGTTCATAGACGGAATCAAGAGGGGATTTTGGTAATGTACCGTAAAATTTGTAGACCTACCGCCAAGGAATTTGATCATGGGGAAATTATGATGGAGGACAAATCCGTGGTTATCCTCAAGAAAAGTGGGTGAAATATCCCACGAGGAACTTCCCCGTAACGGGTTATCCCCAAGATACTAAGGGTAGTATTTCTTCAGAACTTCCCATTTATCTACATTAATTGCCTGGCCGCCACTTTGGGTAATTAGGCGAACGCACCATTGGAGTAAACCTTTCTATTACAAACGAACCCTCCCATTTAGGTTCAATTTACCTTTCTTTTGAAGTGAGGATTATCGGTCACGAAATGAGGACCAAATCTCCTTCTAAAGGTTCTCTCACGAACTTTCTTGTTGAAAGTCCCCACATCCTAGCTGGTAGAACTCAATGCATTGTTGAGCCTCCAGCGCTTCTCATCTAACATCTCAAGCTCTTCAGACGCTTTTGATGTTGTTCTTCTATCGCCATCTCTCGCTGGAAAGGGCTATGGCGACGGAATCTGATTTAACGAGAATCGCCGCACCCGTAAACCGTGGGAGTACCGGTCGCCTTGGCCATGCATGCACTGCAGCGATATGCCCGAGTGCTCCGAAGCTTATCGTTCCGCCGCTTGTTATTCTTCACAAGCTTCGGCTGCATTTTGATAATCGTTGTTGAATGCCTCGGCTAATCCATTTGCCGCTGGATTATAGGTCGCCGACGAGACATCTTGTATTTTGAACTTTTCGCGAAAACCCGATGAAGGAATTGCCGATGAATTGGGACCGCTGTCATGCACGATCCGCCTTGGAACACCGCGGTCAGAAATGACATGGTGTTTGATAAATTTGACGACGGTACTCACTTTGACTTCTTTTAGCGGATTGCTTCGCCACTTGGAGAAGTAATCGGTGATCGCTAGAATAAACCGACGCCTTTGACCGACTCGGAGAAAATGGGACCTACGACGCCCATTCCCCATGTCGAATGGCCGTGATGTGGTCAAGGATGCAATCGCCAGAGGCCGATGCATATAATTCGCGGAATTTGACACGCTGCGGCATTTCGAGCCGCATCGATCGCTGCCATTGATCATCGTGCTAAAAGTAGCCCATTCTCCCTCGATTGATCAGAGCTTTGGGACCTGTCAGGTGCGCTACATTCACCTTCGCGTGCTTCCGAAGGACTCTTCTCTTTTGTTTGAGAGGCATCGAGCAAAAGACCATCGCACTCGCTATAGCATCCGGGTTTCTCGTGGTCGAAAAGAATCTTGAGCTCTTCGCCGATTGACTCTTTCCTCACGCCTTCCCGCAGTAATGCCATGTAAGACGAATCGATGATAGGAAAGCCAATCTCGCTCCAACTTGGTTTGGGTTGCATGTACTTTTGGTAACTACCCCTTATCTTCTTGTGTCTCATCGATAATGGTACGAAGAGTTGGTGAGTCCCGACCGAACTAGTTGCTCGGTTCTAAGGTTGTGCTAACGACACGCCTAACGCCGCCAGCATCCGCGATAAGCGCTTTGGAGGCGGATATATTCGATGAAAACTCTTCAATGAGTCCGCCATTTCAACGCTATCCGATGATAGGATTAGATCCGATTCCGACTTCAGAGTCACCACTAACCGCTTAACTATCAATTGCTAATCGCCGACGCCGAGATATTCGACCCCAGCCCTTGGCTAAACTAAGTCCAATAAGTAGCGCATTGTATTCAGCCACGCTATTAGAGCAAGGTTCGAGTGAATAAGCACGGGCATGACATGATTCCCCGGGAAACTAAGACAACCCCGACCGCGAAATCTTAGAACATCCGGGGCACTTGCCACGTTGGTAGCTCGAGAAGCTCACAAAGCAATACGCCATATTTGTTGGTGCGATGTAGTGTTAACTTCGTGGACTTCATCCGAAGATCATCATATAGCTCAACCGCATCCGCCGGGCCGCGTACCAAGAGATCGCAAATCGCTTGTCCTTTGACCGACTTCGTTGTTTGAAATACAAGTCATATTGGGACAAGAGCAAGGCCCATTTCGCTAAACGCCAACTCATCGAGGCCTACTGGTCATAAATATCCGGACCGGATTTACGCTAGAGATAACATAAATCGCCCGTCCGACTAAATAGTGCCGGATTTTCGAATCGCTAACACTAATGCAAGGCACCGCTTCACCATTGATATCGAGACTCAAAGACCCACTAATGTTCGCCTGTACATCGCCGCTCGCGGATCGCCGCCGCCGCCTTGCGCGAAAGTAAAGCGCTTAACGAGTGATCCGCTGTCTTGACGTAGATCAAAAACGTTTTCCATCAAGGTGCAACAAGAACAGAGGTTTAGCGAGATACGATTTGATCTCTTTAAACGCTTTCTGACAGGCGTCGTCCCAAATAAACGATACACCCTTCTTGTTCAACTTGGAGAACGGTTGGCATTTCCCTGATAGGTTCGATATGAACCGCCGGATGTACGCCAATCGCCTCTTGTAACCCCCGAAGTTCTCTCGATGGGTTGCAATTCTTGAATCGCTTTCACTTTGTCGATCGACGGATTCCTTTGTTCGACGACGGCCAAGGAACTTGCCATCGACATCCCAAGGAAGGATTTGGCAGATTCATCTTTAGTCGATGAGTTCAATACCGCTCTAAGATCTTTGATGTGATCTCCTTTGTCACGGCTTTTCACGACCAAATCGCCGACGTAGCATTCGATCGCTTTCCAAGATGATCCCGAAAATCTCCGCCATTGCTCGGTATGTTGCGCCAGCATTTTGAGGCCGAACGGCATGACCGTAGCAATATATGCCGATGGGCGCTCAACGCCGCGGTGTTTGGCGCCATCGGTGCATCTTGATTTGATTATACCCCCAAAAGCCATCCATAAAGGACATTCTTTCAAATCCACACGTGTTGTCAACTATGACATCGCTGATTGGAAGAGGAAAGTCATCTTTCGCAAGCCGCTGAGGTCTCAGTCGCATACGCATCCTAATCGACCCATTTTTCTTCATGACCGACTATATTCGCCACCCAACTGATGTTGAATTTCCTCGATGAATCCCGATTCTATGAGTTTCTTCACTTAGTCAACATTGCCTCCAATATTTGTGGATCTAAACCGCCTTTGCCGCTGTGCTTGACAGTGTTTGACATCGCTTGATGTTGAGGTGATGTGTCGCCACATTAGGGTCGAGTCCCGCATGTCCTCGAACTCCGTGCTAATACATCGATATACTCCCTAATTAGGGCAATCAACTCTTCCTTTCTTCCGAGGGAGCGTATTGCGATGTTTATGAGTTTAGGATGCTCTTCATCACCCATATTAACCTCGACTACCTCATCCTTAGTGGGGTTCTCTTTGTTCAACTATCCCCAAACCGCTTGGAGTTGATGGATCCATGGGTCTTCCCATGTTGGCATGTCTTCATCACTCTCAACAAGAGCAGGATCAATCAAGCCATATTTGACATTAAAGCCTTGAAAGCTCCCAGGTCGGTGTCAATCCCATCGCCAAGAATCGCACTAATGTCCGCCTCACCGTGGATTATTATCAATCACCACCAGCATTCATCTTCCGAGGAGGATTCAGATCCCAACCCTTCTAAATGCATAGTATTATCCGCCTCCCTTTGGGACATATGTCGCCTGAGGGACTCGAGGACCTCGCCAAAACATAGACCTTCTCCTTGTGTCAAGTTGTACCCCCATCTCTTCATGATACCTGTTTCGACTATATCCGAATGTGTGGGGATAGGTCCATTGTCATCTTCGCTGCTTTCTAAGAAATGATTCGCTACTGAACCGTGATCTCCTTTACCGTAAACCAAGTCTTTTTCACTACTCGATCTTCGGGATGACGAAAGTGCCGCCCCAAAGGAGTCTCGAACCGCTTTTGTAAAGCAAAATGACCGAAGTTGGTAGGTGCAACTCGATTATCAGATAAACTCGCTATCACATCATTTAAAGACAAAGGGTACTCTAAATCGCCATTTATTGATTCATCTAATTTGCCATTATAATGTTCATCCGACGATTCTTCATCGCCAAGATTGATTACAAGGTACAATGTCATTTAAAACAAAACCACCACTATAACCAAGCCCGCTCGTACGCCTTCCACCGCTGTCCGTGCCTTGGGCCGATGATTCAGCTCGACTCATCGTAGAGGAGAGAATCGAAATAATTCTCCATCCCCTTAAACGGTTGTTTGTCCGCCACCACCGCCTTGACTCATTATTCGTGTCTACATATTTGAGACACCGATGAAGAGTAGAGGGACTATAACATTATTGTGGATCCAAGGTCAATCCAACAATAAGTTATAGGAAGTCTCCTCGCCAATCACATAGCAGTGACTTCGACTTTAAGTCCCCATTTGGCACTTTATCCGATCTTACCAAGCGCCGAGACCCGCTGGTGTTAAATCCATAAATCATTGTGCTCGCTGATGCCACCATCGCGTGAATTCCAAGATGATACATGAGGCGCAGGGCATGATGCTTCATAATGAACCCTGGATCGACTTGGATCCGATTAACTTTAGAGCCAATATACCCTGCGGAAGTATAGCGCCTATCGTGCTTGAATTCCTCGCCCGCATATCCTCCTTTGTAAAAGTGATGCGGGAAGTGTTTAGTCGCAAGATTGATTGTCACGACTTTTCCGACTCGCCTAACCGGATGAGGAAGACTTCAATCGGCGAGGGCTTCGAAGAGCTTTCTCGCCTCTTTGATAACCGCAGAACTCATAGAGAGTGATCCCTGCGGGATATTGGCCAATTGTGCCATTACGCCAAAGCGTATGGAGAGTTCGGTTCCCTGCTTATCTCTTCCAATCGGGCAATCGAATCGACTGCCGAGTTGAACTTTGCGCCGCTTGTCAGAGCTTTGGCGTACCACCGCCGCTTTCTCGCGGCGAGTGAGGGAATTTGTTGGTACCCCCAGCTCGAGAGCGCCTTGGCATTAGGGTCGGGACTTCGGGTACTTGTACTTGTACTGCGGTCCACTCCTGGCGCTGGCCGTGTTCCCTTCTGATAGCCGAATGTTACCACCTGCTCATCGCCTCCCTCCGCACTGCGGAAGTAGCATGGCATGCCTTCCCTTTCGCTTCGCTTTTCTTCAACGAAGAAGAGGCTACCCATTGCTCATCTTCAAGTAGTTCGGTGGACTCCACAAGACTTCGCCATTCCGTCAGATATGATACAAGTCCTTTCTCGGCGCTGTTGTGTGGGTCGCCATTCACCGTTTCACGACTTTGACCACCGGTTCAGTTCAAACCATGTCAACGTACCGACCTGCTTATGGACACCGTGATTCGCCCGACCTTCTTTCTTTGACGGCCATAGTGATGACCCTACATCAATTAAAGCCTCGATCCTTAAGGCTCAAACAGATTTAGTGGTGATGAATTGCCCTGATACGCTGCAGATTTTGGGTCGCTCGACCTCATTGCTTCCTCTTGATTCTCAATCGGAGGGAGCTTGATCTTGTTATTTTCACAAGATATTTGAAGAGACCGAATCTCGCCGCCCCTAAAGGAATAGGATTTCGGAATCGCGCTCAGGCCTTCGCTTTCGTGGCCCAGTTGCCACGCTGATTGTGCCTCATGCGGCCCCGCTGGCCGCCGCCGCCGGGTTGGAGTTGAAATGTTTGGTTCGCAACCGCCGCTTGGTCGCTTTTCCTTTGCCGCGGACAAAATTACGCCGAGCTTCCGCCGCTTGGCCGGCTCTTTTCCGCTTTTTCCTTTTAAGGAATCTTTCGGCTTGTTTCCACGAACCTTCAAGTCCTTCCACGCTATCGATGGTGCTGCACCCATTGCTTCAAGCACATCTATCGATAAGTCAGTAAGGTGTTTGAGGATGAACTCCTCGTTATTGATCCCGACAGCTCATTGCCTTGTTCCGAATCGCTTGACAAAGATATCCACGGTTTCTCCATCTTTCCGCTTTCGCCGAGCATGTCCCGATCGATACCTCTCAGATCGCCATCAAAGAAATTGGTAAGGAAGTTAGACTCCATGTCGCCCCAACCGTGAATGCTCCCGCTTGAGACGGCGGTACCATTGGCGCGTACCTAATGGCGGGTGCCAACGAATGACCGAACCATCGTGGGTTCGCCGTAAATAACTCCGAGGTGTGACTTGAAATAAATCAAGTCGCTGGCCGGGAACCCTTCCCACAAATGGTGTGAAGTTTATTAAGTTAAACTTCGATCGGTACGGATTGATTCCCACTTCTGTATGGGCAAGGAATACCGTTTCTTTACTTGAGCGGAAATCAATGAGTTGATTTTGCTCTCCAAGTCTTTGATCTTCTCGCCTCGAGCAACAACATCTATGTTTTGCCCACTATGGGTTCGTGAGGGTTATCATCTTCTTGTGCTTCCTCCCGATCCAATCGCTATCATCTTGATCGATGTTGATATCGCCACTGATTCACCTTCGATGTTTCGCAAGGTTTGATCTGTTGGTCATGCATTTCCTCATCGCTCGCATGGCCAACCCATCTCTAGCTTGAAGTTTTCCCGCTTATTCAACGCTTCATCTAGCATTTTAGCCACTTGATCTCAGATCGATCATGAGCGCTTTGGGGCTCCCTTCGCTAGATACAAGATGATCCGAGGCAATTGCGGAGCCAATATCCGACGCATCATCCTCGCGGGTATCCCTTTCGTGTTTGTCGATTCGACCGCCGATAGTCCCGACCGCAAACGAAGTTAACCGCTATGCGCGCCGATGGCTCAGGACGACGATTTTGCCGGTCATATTTGTTAGTGACCCCGGCAATTCATCTTCTGATGTCATCCTGAGTCGCCTTGACCTAGGTCTCGCTGCATGCTAAGCCTCTCGAAGACCGATACCATTTCTTCGAGTTTCATGGCAATTGCACTCGAGAGCACCGCCTTGATGAGTTTGGAGCACAAGCATGACCGTGATCAATTTAGGGGAATCCCTTCGAGATTTTCTCGCACTCTTTGCACGGTAGTACTCGCCAAGTGTGTAGCGGAGCACCGGCCGCGGTGTTGGATTCTCTGTATAACGCCTGCCATTTCGACAGAATCCTAAATCACCGAAGTAACTTCGATTTGACTTTCTATGTGAGCGGAAGTTTCAGGGACTCTGACTTCATCTTTAATCCGTTGGAGATGTCGCAGAATCTCCCGTCCTATGGAACGGGCAACCTCCGTATGAGGAGTGACCGTGATCCCTTCAGGACCCAAGCCGATCTTTGATAGTTAGTTTGGTGGTGGTGACGGAATCGCCACCACCTCGCTCAAAAGTGTGCACCTTTGATCTTGAGGCTCGCCGACTGGAACTTTGGCGCTGAATTTGCAACGCCGACTTTGGCTTAAGTGCCGACAGAACGTTAGACTTGGGCCTCCAAACTCCGTGGTATGTTAGCGCTTCTTCCTCACCTCTTTCTTCACCACGAGCCCGCGCACCAGCTCGTGCTCGCGCAGGAGTGCGCGCGCTCCGGACAGCGCCTCGAGGTGGAACGGTTCCGCTTGACGCGGACCTACTCGTTGGTTGACGGCTGATAGACCGCCGATCACTTGAGGCCGGGCCTCTCGCGTAAGTTCGATCTTAGATCCGCCAGAGCGGACCCCATCCACGGATTGCATGGCCTTGGCAAGCTTGGCCATGCTTTGTCGCCGCCTTTGGCGAAGCTCGCTTGAGAGCCGGCCAGATCGTCGGCGTTCATCTCGGCGCCATCTGGACTTCGGCTACCGGGATTTTCGCTACCGCGGCAGCTGTTGGACTCGCCATCCCGGGCTCTACATCGGAGGCCCATCGGTTCTCCTTGCCGAGTCCTTCTTGGGGCGGGGAACTGATCTCGAGGACGAGGAAAGATACTCCTCATACTTCCGGTCGAACTCGAACTCGACCTCTTCCCCACCGATAGGGATCCGCTGTCGCACTCCACGACGACCTCCGATTCGAGGCCGGTGGCTCCCATCTGGTCGCCTTGTTCATGGTAAAAGTTGGGATGATTGTCATTGATTTGAACTTGCTTACGCCTTCTTTGGCCTACAACAAAATTCAAAAGAAATGCCTTTTATTTTAAGGTGTACAATGAAAATCAAAAGATTACAACTTTTATCCTTAGAACAAACACGAGGATCTCTCTATATCGATCCTCGCCATGGGTTCTTTGCCCGTGTCGGGACTTTTTGTGTCCGTGGACCACCGCAATTCCAATCCGTAGAGACCCGGGTTCGAACTACAGATGTAAAGGCTCATTTCACGAAGGAAACGGTTACCGAGGGGATCACACTCACGAAGGAGAGGATCGCCATGGGATCACACTCACGGCGAGAGGATCGCCGAGCGGTGAGATCTACTAGGAGAAATCACAAATGCTATCCCCGAGGTTAAGACAAGCTTAACCTAGAGGGTATCTCAGAGTTCAATTCACTCCGCACTTCCGCTTGTAGATCGACGCCGACTAGACTTGTGCTCGCCGGTGCTCGAACGGCAGGCCGACGGCTCGTGGACCTCGTGGAGAACTCTTCGTAAAATCCTCCAAAATCCGGGCCAAGCCCAAAGTCCTCTCTAATCCGCCTCTTTTCCCATCACGGTTAAGACCCCCCTATTTATACAATGGAGGGTGCCCGCCACTTGTCAGCCACCTCGACCAAAGTTGGGTTGGTGGCTACCATGGTGGCCGAGGCACCTCGCCACTTGTCGGCACTGCCGTTGAGGTGGTTCGCCAAAGTGGTCGAGCCACCTTGGCCACTTTGGCCGAGGTTTAGCCGGGCGCCGCCTTGCGGCGCTCCGTTTCGCAAGCCCGCCGATTCTTCGCCGATTCTTTCGGTCTTCCCGCTTAGTTTTCTCCGATAATGTCGCCATAGGTTTGAGTCCGCGTTCGATCAACTTTCGAGCTTAAGCGCCCGCTTGCATTGACGGACTGGCACGGTTGATTCCGCCTCGCCAACGCTTGAGTTTAGTCAACTCGCATCGCCGCTTCATTGTTTCAGACGCCTTGCCGACTCACTTCATGTGCTCGCCGACTCGCTTTACGCTGCTTTTGGCGGCGCGGACGCTGGCGACGCTTCGGCTTGTCGAATGGATCGTTAGTTGCCAACCCACCGCCACGAAGTTTCGCTCGCACCGATAAGCAATTTTTATGCTCATACCGCAACCGCGATTCGGATCCCGGCCATAGAGGAGGTCGAGTACGAAGTTCGACCAACGTAGTTCGAGGTTACCTCCTCCTCGCCCAAGTCCAACTCCCCGCAAGTCCAAAATGGTCTCCATCGCAAGGAAGACCCGCTGGGCCTCGGGATGCGAGGCAAGAGAATCCAACCCCACCGCCAAGACCGCAGTAACGGTGGTTTCCCGCCCTAAAAGCGCCAACTGCAACCCCTATCCTTGCAAGGGGTTACTTCCATCAATGGTGTGTCGACTCTCTCAAAGAGAGCTCCGCCAGAGGCGACACGCACCGCGAAAAGTAGCCTGTGCAATGGAATCAACGGACGGGTTCGCTATAAGTCGGATCTCAGTCTAGATTAACTCGTAGATCAAGTTCGAGATTGTGGTTCCTCCAAACCACTAATTAATGGGTCCGAAGTAAACGGAACCGCCAGACGTATCCGAAGCGCCAGCAGACTCCTCGGCGCAAGCACCCGCTTTGGTGCAACAAGCCCTCAAGTTGAAGAAGGAGGAGTTGGCCAAGAACCTCGCCGATAAGCCTCCAAGTTTGGAAGCCCAAGTCCGCCGACACTTCAACCACGACGAACCCAAGATCCAAGCCAAACTCTACCAAGAGTACCCCGCCTCCGGCTGCCTAAGCCGAAATCTACCTACGCCCAATCAAAGTTGCCTCTACGCCAGAGTTACCCTCCTGTTCATCCAAGCCTATGGCAAAGCCAACCCTCGCCATGATTAGCGTGCCAACCATTAAGGAACGCTGGGTCCGTTGAGGGAACCACGGGTCACTCCTAATATGGGAGGTCGCACCCACCTCAAGAAGGACAGGAAAATTTCTGTATCTCCACCAACCGGACTAAAAATCGAAGTCCGAGAATCCGTTGAAACTTCACGCCCAAACAGAAAAGTCAAGACGAGTCACTTTCAGCTTTGATGAAACAACCGCCTCTGAAGGATACGCTTATCCGACGATAACGACGCTATACCCGAGATCGTGGTCAACGACGGGTTGCTCCGCGCCATGCCAACGAAGCTATACTACCGCGGCCGGGGTACAAGGAAATATCGAAGGAGTTCCCCCAAACTGACAGAGCCATGCATGTGCTCCAAGATCATCAAGACAAGGTTTCTGAGTGCAATTGCCAAACGTATTCAAAAGGGTGTCGGTCTTCCAGATCACCACGGAAACGCCGAGACCTAGGTCAAGGCGATTCAGAAAAACAAATACCGAAGCAATGAATTGCCGAGGTCACTAACAACATGACCAAAGAAAGAACCATCGCCACGCCATTCCTGTGGCATCGCAATGCTAACTGCTTAAGGTCCCGACTATTCGACGGTCCAATTATGACAAGCTTTTGAGAGGGTTACCCTCAGAAGATGAAATGTCGGATGTTGGCTCAGCAATGGCATCTGACAACACGATCTCTAGCGAGGGACAACCACAAGAGGCACTTATGATCAGCACTGATCAAATGGCCAAAATGCTAGATGAAGCCTTAGCCAAACAGAGGGAGAACTTTAAACCGAGATGGATATAGCCATGCAAATGATGAAAGAGCCGCGATGACCAATGATCCAAGCCCCGATTAAACACCAAGGTGAATCAAGTCGCCGATCGACGCTGACCGCATCGGATAGTGACACAGATGAAGATGAACTTCGTACCGCTAATGGCAACCCTGATCCGCAAAATGATGGGGGTGGCCCGGAGAATGCTAGTGGTAACACTGTTGCCCACGAGAGTGAGAAGATAAGAGACCTCGAGAGCAAAATCAATTCCTTGATTTACCAAAAGGTGAAGAAGACGGGTATTCCTTGCCCCTATCCAAGGGAGTGGGAATCGATCCCGTATCCGGCGAAGTTCAACCTGATAAACTACACGCCGTTTGACGGGAAGGGTTCACCTACTCAACACTTGATTTACTTCAAGTCACACCTCGGGGTCATTTTTGGCAATGAGCCTCTCGATGGTTCGGTCATTCGGCCCAAGCACCCTTCGTGGGCCGATTTCTCGATTGTACCGCCTCAAACCGGGGAGCATTCGCACTGGACGACATGGAGACCGGCTTCCTTGCCAACCTTTTCGACGATGATACCGGCATCGATCGAACATTGCTCGACGAAGCAAAAGGGCGGAGAGCGGTGGATACCTTTGTCAAGCGGTTCCGCAACAAAGGCGATGGTGTCGAGACCCAATCACGGAGGAATTCATTCTCCAAACCTGCCACAATAATCTCTCCCTGGATGTGCTCGAAGCAATGGGAACGGCTCCGTCCAAAACGTGGAAGGATTTGAAAATTCGCGGAGAGCAGGCCGAAAGATTCCTTAAGAGGAAGAAGGCGGAAAAAGGACAGCCAACGGCAAATGCGAATAAGCAGAATTTTGTCCCGCAGCAGAGGTAAGGTTCAAGCGAAATCAGTGGACGCCAATCACACGTTCGAACTGCAACCGCAGCAGCCGCAGCTAGCGCAGCACCACAGCCAGCCGCAGCCTAATGGCGACAAGAATCTCCAAACCAGAAGCCTTCTGGTTCGAGGTTTCCCAAGACTTACTCATTCAAAAACGATGAGGTTCCGGGTATTTTTAAGTACCTCTTGGAGAATAATAAGATCCAATTACCCCCAATTGTAAATCAAGAGGAGGCAAAGAAAGTTAAGGACCCTGGCATCGGGCCTATCACGAGGCGGTGCATCACCGGCGAAGTCATGTTATCATCTCGTGGACAAAATCCGCACTCGATCGATGTTGGGGTCATTACTCCAAAGCCCTCTAAAGAAAAGAAGGTGGGAGCGAACGAAGTTTCCATCAGCTTCGGGTCGGTACCTTTGGATTGGTTCCAACCAACACCTGTGGTAAAGGTAGGAATGAAGATGGTGAACGAGGATCCTCACCGACAACGTGAGAAGAGACTCGTACCGCATACTACAGCGAATGGCGAAATCCTTTGGGTCCACCCTGATTTGCTAGAAGATGATCAGTGGACTGCCTCTTCATCCAAAAAGAAGTCCAAGGGAAAAGGCAAGTCATGTCATGCTGCTTCGGCAATTCCAGAGAAGGATGATGAAGAAGTGGCGACTTTCCAACTTTCTGAAGAGGAGCCTGAAGTTTTCGCTACCAGGAGCGGACACGAATACAACTACAAGTATCCCGAAACTCCGAACCCAAATGCAAAGACACTTGCGGAGCTGGGGGTGACAACAACTCCTCTCATCCTTGCAGAAAAAGTGCAACAGCAAACGGTTGTCAAAGAGAAAGTAGTCTAATGTAAGAAGCGCCTCAAGTCCGGAAGCTCAAATCCGGCGGTCGATTCAATCGCCTGACAGGGATAAACCGAACCTCGAGCTCTCCATACGCCGATGTCATGGCCCAATTGGCTAACATCCGGCAAGGATAACTCTCACGAAGTTGCCCGACCGTCAAAAGAAACTCTGAAGCCCTACAAGAGGCCCTGGCTGATTCTGAAGTATTCTTAACTCAGATCAAGCCGACTCCTGACGAGCCCGCACAACAATGCAACCTGGCAGCCAAGCGCCTCCCCTGCATCGCCTTTACGAAGGAAGATATGCTGACAAAGAACTCAAAACATGACAGGCCATTATACTTTACGTGGTATATTGGTTCCAGGGAAGTTAACCGGATCCAAGTTGATCCGGGTTTCGCTGTGAGCATCATGCCCCTGCGCCTCATGTACCATCTCGGGATTCCTGCCAGTAAGCTGGCATCAACGGGCACAGTAATCTACAAATTTAACACCAGTGGGTCTCGCCCACTTGGTAAAATCAGGGTTAAGTGCCAGCTGGGGGATTTAAAGTCTAAAGTCACTTGTTATGTGATTGACGCAGAGACTTCTTATAACTTGTTATTGGGACGGCCTTGGATCCATAACAATGTTATAGTCCCCTCGACTCTTCATCAGTGTCTAAAATATGTAGACACAAATAATGAAGTTAAGACGGTGGTCACGGATAAGCAACCTTTTAAAGGAATGGAGAATTACTTCACTGACTCCCTCCTTTACGGTAATGAGTCCGACACTGAACCATTGGCCCAAGGCACGGACAACAGTGAAGAAGCTGATACCGAAGCCGGGCTTGATTACGATGGTGGTTTTGTTATAAATGACATTGTACCCGCTATAATCAATCTTGACGATGGGGAATCGTCGGATGAAAGTTGTAATTGGCAACTTGCCGATAAATCAATAAAAGATGATTTAGAGTACTCGCTGTCTTTTGCTGATGTGATTACAGGATTATATGATGACCCCGAGTTATATTTACCAACTCCGTCATCTTGTATATCTGGCGATTCGAGACTCTTTCGAAACAACACTTGTCATCCCACGAAGATCAGGTGGTGAAAAAGACTTGGTCTACGGAAAAGGAGACACGGTTCCAATGCCGAATTATTTCTTAGGGGAAGATGTAGATGACAACAAACCTATACTCCACACATTCAGATATAGTCCGGAAACACTGGGTATCATGAAGAAGTGGGGGTACAACTTGGCCCAAGGGGAAGGTCTCTGTTTCGGACGAGGTCCTCGAGTCCCGCCCAAAGTGGCATACGTCCCAAAAGGAAAGCCGGACAACTATTACTCGTTTAGAAGGGGATTGGGATATGAATCCTCCTCAGAAGATGAATGCTCGTGGTTGATTGACGATCATCTACCCGATGAAGGAGACGGACACTCGACCGATTCTTCTGCTTGGGATTTCGACGTCAGCCTTGGAGAGGCTTTTAAGGCCTTGATGTCAAATATGGCTACAGTCGACCCCACCACTATTGAGGATGATGAAGATATGCCAACATGGGAAGACCCGTGGATCCATCAGCTCAAAGAGCAGTTTGGGGATAGGTTCGAGCAAAGAGAACCCCCCACTAAAGACGAGGTTGTCCAAGTCAATATGGGTGATGAAGAGCACCCTAAGCTTATAAACATCAGTAGTAGTCTTTCTTCGGAGGAAAAGAAAGAATTGATCGCCCTTATCAGGGAATATATCGACGTGTTCGCCTGGAGCTACGAGGACATGCCTGGACTCGACCCTAATGTGACAACACATCGCCTCAATATCAAAGTGGATGTCAAACCTGTCAAACAACCACAAAGACGGTTTCGTCCTCAGATTATGCAGGCGATTGTTGACGAAGTAAAAAAACTTATAGAATCGGGTTTCATCAAGGAAATTCAACATCCAGATTGGGTGGCAAACATCGTCCCGGTTATGAAGAAGAACGGTTCAATTAGGATCTGTGTCGACTACAGAGATCTGAACGCCGCCTGCCCGAAGGATGATTTTCCCCTTCCGATCACCGACGTCATTGTGGATAACACGTCTGGTTTCAAAAGGATGTCGTTTATGGATGGCTTTTCGGGTTACAATCAAATCAAGATGCACCCCGATGATGCCAAACACACAGCAGCCAGAACACTCCTCAAGATATTCTCGCTATACCATGCCGCTCGGTTCCAAGAACGCAGCTAACGACGAGCAATGACGAAGATTTTCTAGGATCATCTCCGGAAAACGGTCTAATGCTACGTCGACGACTTGGTTGTGAAAAGCCGTAACAAGAGTGATCATATCCAAGATCTCAAAACAGTGTTTGAGCTCATGCGAGCCCACCAGCTAAAGATGAACCCTGCAAAATCCTTCCTTGGGATGTCTAGTGGCAAGTTCCTCGGCTTCATCGTCACCAATAAGGGCATCCATGTCGATCCTGATAAGGTGAAAGCGATTCAAGATTTACAACCTCCAAGAAATCTGAGAGAGCTCAGCGGGTTACAAGGGCGATTGGCCTATATCCGGCGGTTCATATCGAACCTATCTGGGAAGTGTCAGCCATTCTCAAAATTGAACAAGAAGGGCGTGTCGTTTATTTGGGACGACGCTTGCCAAAAGGCATTTGAAGAGATCAAATCGTATCTCGCTAAACCACCTGTTCTTGTCGCACCGCAGTCGGGAAAACCGTTCTTGATTTACATCAAGGCGACGGATCACTCATTGAGTGCCTTACTCGCGCAAGACGACGATCGCGGTCACGAACAGGCAGTATACTACCTGAGCCGAACATTAGTCGGTGCTGAATCTCGATATCCGATGGTTGAGAAGCAGTGCCTTGCATTAGTGTTCGCAGTTCAGAAGATGCGGCACTATTTAGTCAGACAGACGATTTATGTTATCTTCAACGTAAACCCGGTCCGAATATTTATGACCCAGCCTGCCTCCATGAGTTGGCGCTTGGCAAAATGGTCCTTGCTCTTGTCCCAATATGACTTGCACTTCAAACAACAGAAGTCAGTCAAAGGACAAGTGATTTGCGATCTCTTGGCTGCCAACCCGACAACGGAAGCAGCCGAGCTATATGATGAACTACCTGATGAAGTCCACGAAGTCAACACTACATCGCACCAACAAATATGACGGTTGTATTTTGACGGAGCTTCTCGGGCTACTAATGTGGCAAGTGCCCCCGGATGTTCTAAGATCTTCGCTGGAGTCGGAGTTGTCTTAGTTTCCCCGGGAAAACATGTCATGCCCCGAGCCTATTCACTCACCGAACCGTGCTCCAATAATGTGGCCGAATACAACGCGCTACTTATCGGACTTAGTTTCACCAAGGAACTGGGGGTCGAGTATCTCGAAGCGTACGGCGACTCGCAACTGATAGTCAAACAGATCCGTGGAGACTACGAAGTTAGGAATCCTGATCTAGTTCCCTATCACCAGGTAGCCATTGAAATGGCGGACTCATTCGAAGAGTTCTTCATCGAATATATCCCGCGCCTTCAGAACGCTTACGCGGATGCATTGGCGGCGTTAGCAGTATCGCTAGCACAACCTCCCGAGACCGAGCAGCTAGTTACGGTCAGGACTCATCAATTATTTGTACCAATATGTGATAAGGTACAAGAAGACAAGGGGGTAGTTACCAAAGAGGTATACATGACCCGAACCAAATTGGAGCCCCGAGATTGGCGCTTTCCTATCATCGACTACGTCTTGCATGGTATTCTGCCAGAAGACGCGAAGGAGAGAGAGTCAATCCGGCGAAGAGCTCCAAGATTCTTTTACAACACAGAGACCCAGATGTTATATCGCCGAGGATATGATGGTCTTCTACTTCGGTGCCTTTCAAACAAAGAGGCAGAAGAGGTCCTTCGGGAAGCACACGAAGGTGAATGTGGTGCGCACCAACCTGGTCCTAAACTCTATGATCGTATCAGGAGAATGGGCTACTTCTGGCCAACAATGATTAACGACATAGTTACATACACTGGGAAATGCCACGCGTGTCAGATTCACGCGAACTATATGCATCAGCCTCCAGAGCAATTGCATCCTTCGGCTACATCCTGGCCATTCGAGACATGGGGAATGGATGTTGTAGGTCCTATCTTTCCTCCGTCAGTCAAAGGCGATCGGTTTATTCTAGCGATCACTGACTACTTTTCCAAGTGGGCTGAAGCAATCCCGCTAAAAGAAGTGAAAGCGAGTAGCGTTATCAAGTTTATTAAACACCATGTTATTTACCGACACGGTGTCCCAAGACGGATCGTGCATGACAACGGTCCTCAATTCATCAGCAATTCTTTTATCAGGTTTTGTGAGAAATTTAAGATCCAAGACATCTCACAACGTTCTATAATCCAAAGAAATGGATTGGCCGAGGCGCTCAACAAGACAATTATCAAAATTCTGTCAAAGCTTGTGAAGAATAACAAGCGAGACTGGGACGATAAACTCGGAGAAGCACTCTGGGCATATCGCACGACCGTACGTACGCCAACTGGAGCTACCCCATACTCTCTGGTCTACGGGTGTGAAGCAGTTCTTCCGTTGGAGATCCAGATTCCATCACTTCGCGACGCCTCGTGAACGGAGATGACGATCGAGGAACAAAGATCAAAAATGTCTCGAAGAGCTCGAGATGTTGGATGAAAAGCGCCTGTAGGCTCAACAATGCATTGAGTTCTACCAAGCGAGGATGTCGAGCTTTCAATAAGAAAGTACGCAGAGGAGTTTCAAAGAAGGAGATTTGGTCCTCACCCCACTAATCGATAACTCTCAACTCCAAGAAGAAAGGTAAATTCGAACCTAAATGGGAGGGGCCGTTTATAATAGAAACAGTCTACTCTAATGGTGCATATCGCCTTATCACACAAAATGGCAATCGGCAATTAATGCCAATAAACGGGAAGTTCCGGAAAAAGTACTATCCTTAGTACATTCAGGATAACCCATTTGGATGGGAAGCTCCTCAGGGAATATTTCACCCATGTTCCTTGAGGATAACCTTAAATTATTTTGTTTCCTCCAAAATTCTCTCACCGATCAAATTCATTGACGGCGGGTCCACTAAAAGATCTTTCTGGTCCAAGCTATCTGAACCTTTTCAAGATTCTCGGAGTGGAGACCCCACTCTTAGTTTCTTTCCGGAAAATAGAATGCATTCTTTCTTTTCCATATTACACATCACATTCATCTGGAGATAGAATACATTCTCCCTCTCCAGAAGCAAGAGATAGAATACATTCTTCCTCTCTTGTTCTAGATTCTCGGAGTGGAGATCCCACTCTTAGTTTCACCTTTCAAGAGTCTCAAAGTGGAGATCCCACTTTTAGTTTCTTCCGCTGGAAACAGGACAAAAATCATTCCTTTCCAACACCCGGAGATAGGAGACTAGATCCTCCTTCTCCATCAATAAGAGATAGGATACAAAACCTTCCTCTCTTATTTCGAATTCGTGAGTTTTCGGAGATAGGACACAAAACCTTCCTCTCCACTGGCAAGAGATAGGATATAAAACCTCCCTCTCTTGTTTCGGATTCGTCCCTTACCCGGAGATAGGTGACAAGATCCTCCTTCCTCTCCATCAGCAAGAGATAGAATACATTCTTCCTCTCCTGTTTTAAATTTGATTTTGCCCGGAAATAGGATATAAAATCCTTCCTTTCCACCTTCGGGAAATAGGACACATTCTTCCTTTCCCACATTAATCGTTCTTCTGCCGGTTCAGTCATTCTCCGGTCAAAAGAAGACACCAAGATTCATCTTGGGGCATTTTATCCCGAAGCCTAAGAAGGGATAAAGCCAACGCCTACCACGCATTGCCGGTTTAGTCTTTCTCCGATTGAAGAAGACACCAGAGTTTAATTCTGGGGTATTTTATCCTGAAGCCTAAGAAGGGATAAAGCCAACACCTACCACGTCTTTCTCCGATTGAAAAAGACACCAGAGTTTGATTCTGGGGTATTTTATCCCGAAGCCTAAGAAGGGATAAAGCCAACGCCTACCACGCGTTGCCGGTTTAGTCTTTCTCCGATTGAAGAAGACACCAGAGTTTGATTCTGGGGTATTTTATCCCGAAGCCTAAGAAGGGATAAAGCCAACGCCTACCACGTGTTGCCGGTTTAGTCTTTCTCCGATTGAAAAAGACACCAGAGTTTGATTATGGGGTATTTTATCCTGAAGCCTAAGTAGGGATAAGCCTATGCCTAACAGGTGTTGCCGGTTAATTCTTAACCGTTCGGGTAGTCTATTCCCGTAAACGATGACAAAGCCTACGTATTCAACATCGTAGCATTAAGTCTAAGAGAGTTTCATTCTTTTAGCACAACGTCACACGTAGAACGGACTTGGATAATCTACATGCTAGCCCAACTCAAACGGAAGTTGGTAAAGGCTAATCAAATCCGTTGAAGGCTAGGGGTTGGCCAATAACCTTAAAGCCAACGCCTCACACGCGTTGCCGGTTAGTCTCTTACCCGTAGAAGATGACAAAGTCTATGTATTCAAACATCATAGCATTAAGTCTAAGAGAGTTTTATTCTTTTAGCACAACGTCACGTGCGGAACGGATTTAGACAATTCGCACGCTAGCCCAATTCAAACGGTAGTTGGTAAAGGCTAATCAAACCCGTTGATGGCTGAGGATTTGCCAAAAATCCTATGAGTATTATGGTTAATTATTTCTGACGAAGTAAAAGAATCATAATAAACAATAAAAGGAGCAAATTTTATTCAATTAAAGGGAAAGATAAATGGAGCTACAATTATTCAAACATCAAGTCTATGACAAAAGATTTGTTGTTCTAGCTGAGATAGTTCATCACTATAAGCCTGGTGGAGTTCTCCCTGCAACTCAGCCCTGAAAGACTCCTCATCGGTATTCAATATCTTTGTGGTTCCCTCCTCAAGATCAACCAGCTTCTACTTTGATAGCTCGAATTCCTTAGACGTGACAGTGAGAGCCTCTTCCTTGTTGGCCCTTGTCAGCTCCAAAACGCCCATGTTTTCTTCCTCTGCTTGGAGCTCCCTCCTGAGCTGCGCTATCCTCTCTTCACTCACTGCGAGACAAGAGTTGAGGTGGCTTAGAGAAGAAGATGCTTCAGTGATAATGGCTCCAATCTGATCCACTCGATCTCTCTGCATCTGGACTTCGAGCCCAGTAAAAACACGAGCATCGCGCCATGCCTCTAAACGCGCGTCGGTCTGAACAGCTACATATGAGGAAGCTCCAGCTGCCCGCAGTTCTTGTAGTCTCTGAAGCTTTCTCTCCAGATGAGCGAGGTCGTCAGCAATGGCCTGAGCCAGCTCAGGATAACCCATATCCCGTATCAAGGCCGTCCGAGGATCAAGCAGTGGCCTGAACTGATGAAGAGAAAGCCCGCCATGGAGAACCTTTTCGATCACCGTGTTCACCAAGGAAAAGAACGAGCGTACTTCCAAACAGATAATAAAACGGGATGGATCTTCATCCAGCATCAGCGCCCTCGCCAAATCATGGAGTCGAGATGTAGGCTCTACACGAAAGAAAAGAGGACCTTAGAATCTTCAATCAAAAAATTGGCGAAGACATATTCAGTTAGAGGACTCTTACCCGTCTCCTTCAGCATAGTTTCAGGGACTGGCGAGTCTATCAGAGGAGTACCTATCGCTGGAGTACTATCTACGGTAGCTGACCCCTCAGTGTGCTCATCTATCTCAGCAGTCGCCGTGGTAGCTGATTTTGAGAAGGCAGCAGGAAGAGGAGTGTCGGCCACTACACGAAAAGAATTTCTCAGGCCCTTTAAATTATAGTAGTATTAGCCAAGGGGCTGGTCCTATAATTAGCCAAGGAGAAAATTCATACCTTCCTCGGAGATTGTGGCTTCGGGTAAATCTTCACCAAGAGCATCGCCATCCTGTGACAAAGCGTGTAGCAGGTCATCCATGGAAGTGTTGTCGTATAAACCAGCTCCCACGAAGTCTTCCATTGAGAAGTCTGAAAAAGAAGGCATTAGGAAAACGAATGCAGCTAAGGGTTGGCGAACAATAGGTAAAGCTACTCACTTCCTCTGTGAGTTAACCCTCGTAGTCTCGGTTCGTACATTTGTCTCCCCGCAATTTCTCTAAAAGAGCAAAAGCGAAGAGGCAATTAGAGGGTACAATTCGAGTCGTTTAATTCCGCATTAAGCCCTCTAGAAGAGGAATTATCGATGTTAGATGTACACGGATTAGCGAATCAGGTCCTACATTAGTATTCGGTCTCCTCCGCCATAGCTTTGTACATTTGTTGAGTAAAACTTGGCTCAAGATGAGCGTAACTAGCCCGCCAGAATCATGGTGAGGAAAATCAAAGCCAGAATCATAATCTCTAAAACCCCCTGCATGGAAACGGAGAAATGTCAGTCTCCAAAAGCCGAAAATTTAAAAAAAAAAATCAGATTACATTAAGGTGAAGTGTTACCTCCGTCACTGACTGGATCATCGCTGGTCAAGTCTATATCAAAGGACCGAGGATTCACGCGAGTCTTATGGGCTAACTTCTTTCGTTTAACCCCTCGAGAAGTTCCCAGAGAATATTTCCACAAAAATATACTTAGGGATAACTCGATGAACGCCCATAAAGCGTGAAATTATATCGACGCCAATCAACGCGTCGCCTAATCCTACTTCAATTAGGAACACGAGTATAAACTATTTCCTAATTCGTCGAGAAGTTCCCGGAGAATATTTCCACAAAAATATACTTAGGGATAGCTTGATGAATGCCCATAAAGCGTGAAATTATATCGACGCCAATCAACGCGTCGCCTAATCCTACTCCAATTAGGAACACGAGTATAAACTGTTTCCTAATTTTTATCGAGAAGTTCCTGGAGAATATTTCTATATAACTCGACAACCCTCAATTTCCTCCCACTGTAATATCCCAAAAAGGAATAATTTGACGAGACATGAAAATCATATTGACACCGGACAACGTGTCTAGTCTCGAAGAAATTCCTCCCGCTGTGGATAATCATATCCCAACAACGGTCAACGCGTCGCACTCGCCGATTGAAGGCTAGGACGCTGGTCAACGCGTCGCACTCGCCGATTGAAGGCTAGGACGCTGGTCAACGCGTCGCACTCGCCGGTTGAAGGCCAAATTCCACATATTTCGACGCCAATCAATGCGTCGCAGCGAAGAATTCCCCGACCAACGGGGAAGTCTAGTAAAAAGTTGGGTGGTCAATTGAATGACAATTCACCAACACGAGTCAATAACAAGTGAGCTCAATCAGCTACAGCTCGAGATTCCGACAACGGTCAGGCAATAAATGCAGCACCGTAACGCCCTCAGCTATCCTACAAAGCATTGGAGAATCTGAAGGGATTGGAGGAATCGAGATATTGAAGCTATTCTTAAGAATAAATTCATCTATCGACTTCTGGTCGAGATCTCGACAACGGTCAAACAAAAAATACAGTACCGTGATACTTTCAGCAATCCTACAAAGCACTGGAAAGACTGAAAGGAGTGGAGAGATCAAACACCAAGGTCATTCACAAGTCCTATCACACCGACTGAAGGGTGAAGGGCTCATCATATCCAAAGTATCCCAGACTCGTCAAAAATCGAGACTGAGACACTTTGGAGGGGGTATCTGTAGGCGTTGAAAATTGCTTATCAGTACCCGAGCGAGACTCGTGACGGTGGGCTGACAACCGACGACCCATCCGACAACGCGACCCAGAACTGCTGACGACGTGATTACACCGCAAAACGCATAAAGCGAGTCGACGAACGTATGAAGTGAGTTGGCAAGGCGTACGAGTCAACGAAATGACGTATCGTGGAATAAACCCGATGACGAAGTTTCAGATCAGCGAGATTCGACGAGGCGAGTTGACTAAACTCAAACGCCGACGAGGCGGAATCAACCGTACTTAGTCCGTCAACGCAAATGAGCCGATCGAGCTCTGAAAGTTGATCGGATCTGGACTCAAACACAACGGCGACATCCCCGGAGAAAATTACCGAAAGCGGGGAAAAATCCGAAAATCGGAGGCGGTAGCGAACCGAAGAACCGACCAAGGCGGCCTTGGCAGTGGCAGCCAAAGCCAGCGCCACGTAATGTGGCGTGATGGCCTGATCCCGCAGCGCCCTTCCTCTTGAACCCTATAAATAGAGAGGAGGGGGAAAATTGGGGGGAGGGAAATTCGGTGAGACGGGTTTGGATTTTTTGAAGATTCGCCAGAGCTCTGTAGGTCGGAATTCTTGGAGTTTTGCAGACCAAGACTTAGGCGCAGCTCCGAGCTTCGATCGAGACAAGAGACAAGATCCAGATCTTGAAGAGCTTGCTGCAGCCCAGATCTACACAAAGCCAAAGCGGATTAAGGTGAGGTTTATCAGATCTTCCCTCTAGACTAAGCTTCGTCTTAGTTTCAGGGATAGCGCTGTGATTTCTCCTAGTAGATCTCACCCGCTCCGGCGATCATCTCCTTCGTGAGTGCAATCCCCGTAGATGCTTTGTTTCCTTCGTGAAACTAGCCCCTCAGATCTGTAGATCTAGCACCTGGATCTGATCACGCGGCGGTCCACGGACGAATAAAAAGTCCCCGGCACAGGCAAAGATCCCACGCAAGCGAGGATCCCGGAAAATAGAGATCCTCATGTTTGTTTAGGGTTTAAGTTGTAACCGTCAATTGATTCTTTCATTGTACGCCTTAAATAAAAGGCGATCTTTTTTGAATTTATTTGTAATTCCATAAAGGCGTAACAGATTCAATTGCAATGGAAAAATCAGCAACTTTCCCCGCGAACAGTCATTAGAATAAACACCATCAATTTTCTCTGGCTCTAGTTCAATGTTTGTAGAATCGACAAATGTTCTTTTCATCCGTACTATCAGTCATCAAACTGTCTACATCAACACCAACCATATTGCAAATGACCTAAAAAACATGATTCAATTTCCATCACTCCAAAAGTATCACCCCAAAAATTAAAATACATCAAAAATTAAATAAAACATAAAAGTAATACCCAAAAGATATGCAAAAATATCTAAATATTATTTGAAAGTTCCCAACAATCCGAACTAAATAGATTACATTGTCAAAGTCATAATTTATCTAATCATAAAAATAAAATTGAACTACACAAATCTTTCAGGAAATAAAATAAAAATTTGATTTTATTTAAAAATAAAACCTTAATCAACTACAGATTTTAAATTACAGACACAATCACAAAAATTAAGCAAAATAGAATAATAATTAAATCAGATTATAAAAATTTTATTTTATTTAAAAATAAAAAATAAAACCTTAATCAACTCCAGATTGTAAATTACAGACACAATCACAAAAAATTAAACAATATAGAATAATAATTAAATCGGATTTTTTAAAAAATTAATAATAAAAAATTACGTGAAGTACAGAGTCTTATTGTGAATAGTTTATGAGATGAAAGAAACAAAAATAAATGATTGATCAATTACCTGTGGAGTAGAGAGACCAAAATTTGATTGAGATCCTGAGTAAATGATGCGTGGTTCTCTGCTCGAGAGTTGGATTTCTTTGAAGATGGGGGGGGGGGGCGTCGTTTGCTTGAGGGTCTTTTGTTTTTAACGTGAAAAGAGAACCTAGAATCACGCTTTGATACGATGCTTCTGTGATCAATTTATGAAGAGTTTTGTATATAACCCCTTATAGTATTTGAGTTTACAAATAAATATTAACTGTTTTCTAACTATTTCCTTAAATATCCCAATCAATTTCCAGCAAATAAGAACTTGACACAAGGCGACAGCGTAGGAAATTTCCTACGTTGTCAGCTCACCTCCGTTTTCTCATATATATAACCTCAAAACTCTCATATATATATATATATATATATATATATATATATATATATATATATATATATATATATATATATATATATATATATATATATATATATATATATATATATACACACACACACACAAATTTTTAGCCCCCACACCCCTCCCCCAACCCAAAAAAAAAAAACAACCAGCCCAAAAAAATGTAGAAATTTGCTAAAAAAAACCACCTTACTCAGAGTGAGTTTGGAAGTGAAGGATCATTACCTCAACCAAAATTAAATTTGAAAAATAAGAAGCAAGCTAGTGAAGGACTCTATAAGATTATTATGACCAGGAAAAGCAAGATAATATTCATTCGAAACTGAAAGGGGGAAACCAACGTACTAGGAAGTAGGATGACAGTCCTCACATCCCATTTTATTTACTACAACACAATACTAGAAAGTAAGAATACAGTGCATGCTTACATCCCATTTCAAGCAACACTAGGAAGTAGGAAGGCAATCCTTACATCCCATTTTATTTATTACTAAAATAAGACGCAAGCGATAATTAATACGGTAGCTTCATGCTTCATCGTCCACCTTCATCATGATATCTGCTTTCAGCACATCCATTGCCATCTCTACTTTCAGCGCATCCATGTCGATCTTCTCGTTCACACCATATGTGCTGGTTATCAAGGCATGACCACATTATTTAGCGCAAAATGTTTTACTGCCACCAACTGCACGACATGCCGAAGGTTTGCATTTCTCGGATTGGGTGCGCAGTACAAGAAGAAGAATGCAACGAGAACATGCTTCATTGCCATCTCTCTCTCTCACTCTGCTTTTTCTCTTTCTTAATCCAAAGAGCTAAGACTAGTTTATAATTGATGTATTCTAAGAAATGTATATAGAGTATATATAGGCAACTTGGAGTCAAGCAAAATTATGTTAAACTAAGTTTATCGTAGAAAAGGAATTATGTTAAATTATTAGGAATAGGTGGCAGTACCTATGACAAGCATGTAAAGTCAAGTCTAGTCATGTGTAGTAATATTGATCAAACACGTGTATGATAAGAATTGGTGGCAGCCCATAGCATTGACGTGATTAAAAGATGAAGGATCAGGATATGATGTTATTATACCAGTGACCTTAGAGTTTATGTATCTACACCGATAACCTTGAGATTACTAATTGTAACTACACTAGTGACCCTAAAGCCTAGAAAAAAGCAACTCTCATGATTACTCATGTAATTACAATTAATACATACCTGGGTTACCTATGTAGATATAATATGGTAGGGTCACCAGTATAGTTGTATCATACCTCAGGATACTAGGTTGTAATTATCCGAAGATGATAGAACGATAGGGAGTGTCGGTGTTAAGTTTTGTGACTGAGAGTGTGTTATATGTGTCGTAATAACAGTAGGCCCCCGTTTATAATATCTCATAGTCTCTCGATATGAAGTATTAGTTTCTTCTTTTTTCTTCCTAATTGTTTACTTAATTATAAATTATAATATTAATTACATTAGTGATGGACCACCTACCACCTACACTCATTAAGAGATGGTCTTCTAGTATAAGGGTTAGGTGTGAGTGGGAGTGAAAGGTATAGTGTTAGTAACCTAGTATGCTCCCTATTCATGATATCTCATGATCTCATGATATGATCAGTACTACTTATTTCACATGAACTAGTGTTTTAGCCCGTGCTAAGCACGGTCTTATCGTAATTCATCTATATTTCATCGTGTTTCATCACTCTCATTCTAATATAATTTTAAATATCTAACGACTCAACCCCCTTCGCAACACGTGAACCCCACTCTCACCCACCCCCATTGAGGTTTGAAAATATATCATTGCTTGGAAATCATGATAAAGTTAAAAATTAAAAGATAATAAATCATAATTAAAATCGTATTAATAAATATGGTAGCTATGCTAGTTATATTTCTCGCTAAATAATTTTTAATTGGTAGTTAATTTTAATGAATTTTCTTATATCTAATGTAATTTCCATTTTATCTATTTACAGGTTATTTTAAATGGAAAAGGCAACTAAAAACAATTCTAAGAACACCAAAATACATTTAGTACAACAAACCGACTTTATCTTATTAGTTTTCTAGTTTTGTATGGTATTTACTTTATGTCTAATTATACTTGTCTTTTTCTATTTATTTTATGCAATAATATGAATGTATAGTCATGTATTTACTAATTTTATTATTGTATGCCTATTTCATTTGATTTCTATGACCTATATTATATCCAAATAAACTTGATTGAATTTATTGTATTTTTTCAACTTAAAAGGTTAATTTAGAAGTTTTCTTAGTTCAAATCCAAGTAGGTCAAATTTATGTTTAATACCGCACGATATTGATATTTGTTATTTATCAAAAAAGATTCCACTAATTTCTAACAATTGTTATGAGATGTCCAGTTAGATTTTTGTTATGAAAAGAAATTATAAAAAGTAAAAAATAAAATAATAATTATAGAAAAGTGAAATATTTAAAGACTTTCATCAAGTGTAGATTCTAACCTAGAGTTTAATCAAGAAAAGAGGCTCAATTTATAATTCTAAAACACATTTTGTTGAGTTCTAAAAATATAAATAAAATAATTAGAGAAAATTAGAATATTTAGAAACTTTCATTAATCAGAGATTCATTAATAAATGAGAATAAAATTTAGGGTAATAAAAATTTAACAGAAACAAACCGAATTAATTGAAATCGAGGATAAAAATTGGATATTAGTTAATTAAACTAAATAAATTCAGTAAAAGTTAGATTTTGAAATAAAATCAATCAAGAAATCCTACCCAAATAGCTCTCAAATAATTTAAATCTCTAAAATTTCATCCTCTTTATTTTTCCCACTATTTTAAAACCCGATACAATTATAATATATTAAAATAATATGATATAAAATAAAGAAAAGTAAGATAAATACCATGAGTGTTCAAAATCAAGAGATGAGCCCCCAATTGCAAATATCTCTCGATCCTAAAAATCCAAAAGAAAATTAATAGTTTGAAAAAGAGGAAAACTATTAAGAATTCATGAAAAGAGCGAAAAATTATAGCTTATTAGTCTTATCTGAACTTCGTCAAAGAATTAGCCTGAAAAATAATATTAAAATTTTTAAAATTCATGAAAAGAGCAAAAATTATTTTCTGAATTTTTTGGAAGAATAGTTGAGGACCCATCAAAAGTGTAGAGGTAAAGAAAAATTGGGGGTGATTTTGTATCTTTAGGATTATGTTAAATAATATTTATTTTATGAATATTTATAAAATAATTATCAAATTTCAAATAATTAACAATTTACATAATATTTCAATTTTCATAAACATTTGGTTTTGAAATTAAAAAATATAACAAATTAGTTAACAAAATAAATTGTTTTCTAAATTTAAAACAGAGAGGGAATGGTTTGTTTTTATAAGTTAAAACAAATCAATTTTAATAATTATGTTACCAATAATAAATTTCTAACTCCAAAACAATATAAATAAAAGATACCTAGAATATATAATATTAGTTAAAAATTTTGTTATATTTTATATAATTATATGTTATAAATTCTGAAAATAATAGGTAAATCAAATATTAAAAATTTTAGGAATATCCTATATTAATTATGCATATGCTATATTTTATATAATTATATATATTTTTGACTATAATCTAATATTTAAGCGTATGATCTATTGAAATTATTTATAATTTAATAGATTTAGTTACCAAAACAAATTTGACTAATAATCTAACATATAGCGAGAATTTCATTTTTGTAAATAAGAAAAATTATGGAAGTTAGTATTTGATTAGATCTCAAGTCAACTATAATATCTTGATTAAGCTATCAAAAATAAATTTGCATATATAATATAGTTTCTATATCCATTCAAAATTTAAAAATAGAGGGAAATAAAATATAAATGTATGCAATAAATCTTAAAGATAATGAAAAATGGGTAAATCATATTTTTCAAATTTACTTCTATCGATAATGAAAATTTAGATATATCTGGGATCCGTCAACAAATTTTACATCTAAAATATATTTTATTTATATCTTTCCATATGATATAAAATCTAAAAATAATGGGTAAATCAAAGCCTAAAAAATGAAAAATATCATATATTAATTTGTTATTGAAAAATTCAACAGATAATTTCATATTTGAGAAAAATCCAAAAATAATCAAAAATCCAAAAATCATAATAGATAAATAAAATTAATAATTAATGAAAATAGGAATAATTTTAGTATAAACTGATATTTTGTTTAAAATTAAAATTTTAAATTACAAAATTATATTTTAGAAAAATATAAAAAATAAGGAAAATTGTATCTAGGCCCCAAAAAAGATAGATGTGCCCAGCCCCCTTAATTTTTTGTGTTAGGAAGCCCCAAAACAAAATAGATGTGATTCAGCCCTTTTAGCTTTCCACATCATCAATGAGAGAATTTTAAAAACCCCATTATACCCTTCATCTCTTCCCCAAAACTTGCACGCTCTCTCTCTCTCTCCTCTCTTCTTCAACCCAAGCTCCTGGCTCAAGAGAACCCAAAATCTAGATTTGAACTCAACACTCCGCCGCTCCTCCTCCTCTCCTCCTCCTCTCCTCTCCTCGCCCTTGCTCGATTCATCCTCCTCCTCTCCTTCCTCTCCTCCACCCTCCTCCTCCCTCCCCCCACTCCATTCCATCCCTCTCCTTCCATCTCCTTCCACTCCTTGATCAAGTCTCCATCCCTCCAGATTTCCACCCTCCATTCCACCCCTTCGACATCGGCCTCGATTCCCTCCTCTCCTCCCTCCCCGATCTCAACCGCACCTCCTCGCACTCCGCCGCTCCTCCTCCCCTCTCCTCTCCCTCGCCCTCGCCCGCTCTGATTCATCCCTCCTCCTCTCCTTCCTCTCCTCCACCCCTCCCTCACCGATCAAGTTCCGATCGCTAGCTCGACCTCACCCAATCTCGAGTGCATCTCGACCTCTCTCGCATCGACACCACACTTCACTGTTCGCAGTCCCTCGACCCTGCTCGACGATCGCTTGACGTCAAAGACTATGGCTCTATCACTGCATATGGGGGAGGATTGAACTGAGTTCATGATGTCGAAGATCAAGGGATTGGGGTTCGTTGATCCTGAATTTGGTTCAAAGACTGTGAAGAGATTAAGTACTGGGAGTTTTAATGTAGTGGTGCAGGAGCTAATTGGTTGATTGTAAAAACTTGTATGCATGTTTATATTGTGTTACTGAAAATTAAACAAGTTTGGATGAAAATTAACCTAAAGCAGTGAAAGTTAACATTCAATAAGAAAAGTTAACATACTAGAAGGAAAGTTAACACGTTCACTTAAAAGTTAACATAAAACCCTAAACGTTAACATAAAACCCTCAAAGTTAGCATATAGCTGTGATACTTAACACAGGACATGAAGAGTTAACATGTAACCATTAAAGTTGATATTTACGATTAGTCCGATTGTGATTTGTATGGGAAGTGCCACGAGTTGTGAAAGTTAACTTTCACCAACATGTTAACTTTCATTTGAACAAAGTTGACTAATGGATTTTCCTGTTATCTTTCAAATAATCATGTAAGAATTAAGGTGAAACTGGTAAATATATGTTGCAAGAAAAAATTATGGAATATATGACGTAAAAAATATAAGGAATGCAATAAGAACTATAAAAGTTAACATTGTTAACTTTCATCTTAACATGTTAACATTCAACGTAACATGTTAACTTTCACCAACATGTTAACTTTCATTCGTATAGGTTAACTTTCATCCAAACATGTTAACTTTCATTCGTATAGGTTAACTTTCACCAACATATTAACTTTCGGATGAAAATATTGACTAATAGGTTTTCCTGTTATCTTTCAAATAATCATGTAAGATTTAATTTGAATCGATAAATATATGTTGTAGAGGAAAATTTATGGAATATATGATGTAAAAATACAATGAATGTAATAAGAACTATAAAAGTTAACATTGTTAACATTGTTAACTTATATCTTAACATGTTAACTTTCATCTTAACATGTTAACATTCAACGTAACATGTTAACTTTCATTCGTATAGGTTAACTTTCATCCAAACATGTTAACTTTCATTCTATAGGTTAACTTTCATCTTAACATGTTAACATTCAACGTAACATGTTAACTTTCATTCGTATAGGTTAACTTTCATCTTAACATGTTAACATTCAACGTAACATGTTAACTTTCATCCAAACATGTTAACTTTCATTCAGATAGGTTAACTTTCATCCAAACATGTTAACTTTCATTTGAACAAAGTTGACTAATGGATTTTCCTGTTATCTTTCAAATAATCATGTAAGAATTAAGGTGAAACCGGTAAATATATGTTGCAAGAAAAAATTATGGAATATATGATGTAAAAATACAATGAATGTAATAAGAACTATAAAAGTTAACATTGTTAACTTTCATCTTAACATGTTAACTTTCATTCGTATAGGTTAACTTTCATCCAAACATGTTAACTTTCATTCGTATAGGTTAACTTTCATCCAAACATGTTAACTTTCATTTGAACAAAGTTGACTAATGGATTTTCCTGTTATCTTTCAAATAATCATGTAAGATTTAATTTGAATCGATAAATATATGTTGTAGAGGAAAATTTATGGAATATATGACGAAAAATATAAGGAATGCAATAAGAACTATAAAAGTTAACATTGTTAACATTGTTAACATTGTTAACATTGTTAACTTTCATCCAAACATGTTAACTTTCATCTTAACATGTTAACATTCAACGTAACATGTTAACTTTCATTCCTATAGGTTAACTTTCATCCAAACATGTTAACTTTCATTCGTATAGGGTAGCTTTCATCCGAACATGTTAACTTTCACGATCATGTTAACTTTCATTCGTATAGGTTAACTTTCACCATCATGTTAACTTTCATTCGTATAGGGTAGCTTTCATCCGAACATGTTAACTTTCACGATCATGTTAACTTTCATTCGTATAGGTTAACTTTCACCATCATGTTAACTTTCATTCAGTATAGGGTAGCTTTCATCCGAACATGTTAACTTTTAACGCTTGTTGTTAACTTTCATCCGAACATGTTAACTTTCACCAACATGTTAACTTTCATTCAGTATAGGGTAGCTTTCATCCGAACATGTTAACTTTCATTCTATAGGTTAACTTTCATCCGAACATGTTAACTTTTAGTGAAAGTTAACATATTCTAGTAAAGTTAACATCAAATAGTGGTAGTTAACGTCTTCCTTGAAAGTTAACATGAAAATCCAAAAGTTAATATTTTTAGGTGAAAGTTAACAATAAGCGGAGATAGTTAACATGAAAATGAATAGCCAATATACGATAAACATGTAAGGAATATCAGTTGTAAGAATGTAAGAAAGTTTTATTATCTACGTTTAGGGTTTTATGTTAACTTTTAGGGTTTTATGCTAACTTTTAGGGTTTTATGCTAACTTTTTGGTTTGATTAGAAGAAGGGTGGGTTTAGTAATGAAGGGATCCGACATAAAACCCTAAAAGTTAGCATAAAATTCTAAAGTTAACATAAAACCCTAAAAGTTAGCATAAAACCCTAAAAGTTAACATAAAACCCTAAACGTTAATATAAAACCCTAAAAGTTAGCATAAAGCTGTGATATCACAGTTTTATGTTAAATATCACAGCTTTATGCTAACTTTTAGGGTTTCATGTTAACTTTTAGGGTTTCATGTTAACTTTTAAGATTTTATGCTAACTTTTAGGGTTTCATGTTAACTTTTAGGGTTTTATGTTAACTTTTAGGGTTTTATGTTAACTTTTAAGTGAACACGTTAACTTATACATGAAACTGTTAATATAAAATATCAGAAGATAATATTATAGTTGACTTTGAAATCTGACTGGTTTATTAATTTGCGCAGTAGTGATATTAGTCATACGCCTTTAGGAAATACTTTTACTTCAGAGAGGATCCTAAATGATTGCCCGTCTAGTGAGAGTGTAATGAGGTCAGATGATATTCTCAACAACACTCCCATCATTGAGATGAAATCGAGCTATTCATGTTTACTGTTAACTATTTAAGTCTGTTTTTAACTTCTAGCTGACTCTACTTGATCCTTCCGTTCTCGTCTTTTTATTAGACGCTTAACTTTCAGCTGAACATGTCAACTTTTGATGTTACTCGTTAACTTTCTATTGAACATGTTAACTTTTAACGTTTGTTGTTAACTTTCATCTGAACGTGTTAACTTTTGGCCTTTCTTGTTAACTTTCAGCTGAACATGTTAACTTTTAACGTTTGATGTTAACTTTCATCCGAACGTGTTAACTTTTAGTATTTCCTATTAACTTTTCATTGAACATGTTAACTTTCATGTTAAGTATAGTTCATCATCCACATCTATTATTAATACAACTAAAATCAAGAACACAATATAAACATGCATATAAATTTTACAATCGAGAGCTGCATGGTGGGCGATGTATTCGTGAAGGAGGCGGGTCATCGTGCGACGCCGGTGAGGATTGGAGACTTGATCGGCTAGGAGGCCGGAAGGAGAGGAAGGAGAGGAGGAGGAATGAATCAAAGTGGGGAGGGAGAGGAGAGGGGAGGAGGAGCGAGTACGAGGAGGCCGCGGCGAGATAGGGTAGGAGGAGAGGATGGAGTCGAGGCGGACGTCGAGGCTGTGGGCGGGCATTCGTGGAAGGAGGCGGGTCATCAGGAATGGAGGAAGGAGACTGGATCGGCGGAATGGAGGAGGGAGATAGGAGGAGGACGACCAAAGCGGAGAGTTTAGATCTAGATTTGGTCTTGAGCATACAAGAGTATGAGTGAGAGAAGAGAGAGAAAGAAAAGAGGAGCACATCGATTGGGGAAGGGCTAACTAAATTTAAGAAAAGATGGGCCGAGGAGGAGAGGAGAAGAGAAGAAAGGAGCGTAGGGAGAGGAAGAGGAGAAAGAGACAGAGGATGAGGAGAGGAAGAAGAAGGCAAGGGGTTTCTAAGTTTGGGGTTATTTTATGGTGAAGTGTGAAAAGGGTCAAACACATAAATATATGACGTGCATCAAAGAAGGAAAATAATTGGGGGTTTGGGCACATCTCATCTTTTTGGGGCCTTGATACAATTTTCAAAAATAATCAAAAATTAAAAATCGAATAACCAAATAAAAATAATTTTAAGAAATATCTAAAAATAAAATCTGGATATTATATAATTTATGAAAATAGAAAAAATTCATATACACTAATATTTTGAATAAAATTAGATTTTTATAAATTTAAAAATACATATATTTTTGAAATATAAAATCATAATTTATGAAAAAATCCTATTTTTTAAAAATTAGATAATAAATCCGAACTACAAAAATTAAATATTTCAGAATATTATGAACTTAACTAATTTCTTTATCATTATTAAATTTAATATGCAAATATTATACAATCATAACACATGAAAAATATTTGTTGCAAAATCTATTTTAAAGATTATGATATGAAATATTACATTCAGAAAATTTAATAAATAAAAATTAATATCATAAACTTCAAAACTAAAAAATGTGAATAAATTTTTTGAAATATTTAAAATAAAAATAAAAAATTAAATTAATTTACGTATTCATTAATCTCATTATTACTATTTTTGAATATTTTGGAAATTAATTTATTTCAAAACTGGTATAAAATTCAAAATAATTTGAAAAATAGAAACGCGATCTAAATTTGGTAATTTAACTAAAGTAAGATTTTTTCTATTAGTTTACTTAAAATTCGAATAAATTATACATAAATTTAGTAACTTGAATTTGGCAACATAAATTTCGTAATTTAAAATTTACTGAAGTTTTGAAAATATTTAACATCAAAATTAGTACTAAATTTGGTATAAAAAGAAAATTTCACATCTATCTTTAAAAATACAAAATCTAAATTAAAATTTGAAATTCCAAAACTAAATAATTTCAAAAATAGAAATTTTCTAAATTATTTAAAATAAAAACAATAATATCAAATTAATATCACAAATTTTGAAAAATAGAAAACCGTGAATAAAAATAAAATTTCATAACTATTTAAAAAGTAGAAAATTCAAATTATTTTAGGTATTCATTAATCTGATAATAGTTAATATTTGTTTTAAATTTTGAAGTTAATTTATTTCAAAATTGCTATTAAACGTGAAAAGTAGGAACACAATCTAAATTGGGTAATTTTAGATTTCATTAATCTCATTATTACTACTTTTGAAATAATTTGAAATTAAGTTATTTTAAAATTGGTATTAAATTCAAAATAATTTAAAGAATAGGTCATGATCTAAATTGGGTAATTTAAGTAATGTAATATTTTTCTATTAGTTTACTTAAAATATGAATCAATTATACATAATATTTTCAAACAAACTGAAAATCAATATCTAAAAATTTATCTAAACATATTTTTATTTTAAAAAGCGAAATTATAACTGAAATTTTTGTAAAAATAATTTTAAAAACCGAAAATAAATATTTATTATAAAAATTATATGAAAACAGAAATTAGTTAATATAATAATTACATAATTATTGTGGTAAAAATATTTTATGAAAATATTTTCAAACAAATAAAAATAATTAATATAATAATTACATAATTATTGTTGTAACAATATTTTATGAAAATATTTTCAAACAAACTAAAAATCAATATCTAAAAATTTATCTAAACATATTTTTATTTTAAAAACAGAACTTATAACTGAAATTTTTGTAAAAATAATTTCAAAATTAATTTTCAAAAAATAGATAATCAATATCAAATCTAAAAATTATATGAAAACGGAAATTAATTAATATCATAATTACATAATTATTGTTGTAAAATATTTTACGAAAATATTTTCAAACAAACTGAAAATCAATATCTATAAATTTATCTAAACATAGTTTTATTTTAAAAACCTAAATTATGAATGATTTTTTCGTAAAAACGTTTTCAAAAATTATTATCAAAAACGGAAAATCAATATCTAATCTAAAAATTATATGAAAACCGAAATTAAGTAATATAATAATTATATAATTATCGATGTAAAATATTTTATGAAAATATTTTCAAACAAACTGATATAATTATTGATGTAAAATATTTTATGAAAATATTTTCAAACAAACTGAAAATCAATATCTAAAAATTTATCTAAACATATTTTTATTTTACAAAACAGAAATTATAACTGAAATTTTTGTAAAAATAATTTAAAAAAAACGAAAATAAACATCTTTTATAAAATTAATTTTCAAGAAAATAGAAAATCAGTATCTAATATCTAAAAATAATTATTGTTGTAAAAATATTTTATGAAAATAATTTCAAACAACTGAAAATCAATATCTAAAAATAATTTTTATCTTAAAAACCGAAATTATGCATATTTTTATTTTAAAAACAGAAATTATAACTATAATATTTTAAAAATAATTTCAAAAAATAGAAAATCAATATCTAATCTAAAAATTTATATGAAAACCGAAATTACTTTATATAATAATTATATAAAAATTTATCTTAACATATTTTTATTTTAAAAACCGAAGTTATAGAAATTTATCTAAACATATTTTTATTTTAAAAACTGAAATTATTACTGAATTGTTTGTAAAAATAATTTTCAAGAATTATTTGCAAAAACGGAAAATCAATATCTAATCTAAAAATTATATGAAAACAGAAATTAATTAATATAATAATTATATAATTATTGATGTAAAATATTTTATGAAAATATTTTCAAACAAACTGATATAATTATTGATTTAAAAATATTTTATGAAAATGTTTTAAAACAAACTGAAAATCAATATCTAAAAATTTATCTAAACATATTTTTATTTTAAAAACTGAAATTATAATTGAAAGATTTGTAAAAATAATTTCAAAACCCGAAAATAAATATCTATTATAAAATTAATTTTCAAAAAATCAAAAATCAATATCTAATCTAAACAATTATATGAAAACGGAAATTAATTAATATCATAATTACATAATTATTGTTGTAAAAATATTTTATGAAAATATTTTTAAAACAAACTGAATATCAATATCTAAAAATAATATAATTATTGAAAACCGAAATTATGCATATTTTTATTTTAAAAACCAAAATTATATAATTATTGATGTAAAATATTTTATAGAAAATCAGTATCTAATATCTAAAAATAATTATTGTTGTAAAAATATTTTATGAAAATAATTTCAAACAACTGAAAATCAATATCTAAAAATAATTTTTATCTTAAAAACCGAAATTATGCATATTTTTATTTTAAAAACAGAAATTATAACTGTAATATTTGTAAAAATAATTTGCAAAAAATAGAAAATCAATATCTAATCTAAAAATTATATGAAAACCGAAATTACTTTATATAATAATTATATAAAAATTTATCTAAACATATTTTTATTTTAAAAACCGAAGTTATAGAAATTTATCTAAACATATTTTTATTTTAAAAACTGAAATTATTACTGAATTGTTTGTAAAAATAATTTTCAAGAATTATTTGCAAAAACGGAAAATCAATATCTAATCTAAAAATTATATGAAAACAGAAATTAATTAATATAATAATTATATAATTATTGATGTAAAAATATTTTATGAAAATATTTTCAAACAAACTGATATAATTATTGATGTAAAAATATTTTATGAAAATGTTTTAAAACAAACTGAAAATCAATATCTAAAAATTTATCTAAACATATTTTTATTTTAAAAACTGAAATTATAATTGAAAGATTTGTAAAAATAATTTTCAAAAACCGAAAATAAATATCTATTATAAAATTAATTTTCAAAAAATCAAAAATCAATATCTAATCTAAACAATTATATGAAAACGGAAATTAATTAATATCATAATTACATAATTATTGTTGTAAAATATTTTATGAAAATATTTTTAAAACAAACTGAATATCAATATCTAAAAATAATATAATTATTGAAAACCGAAATTATGCATATTTTTATTTTAAAACCAAAATTATATAATTATTGATGTAAAAATATTTTATAGAAAATCAGTATCTAATATCTAAAAATAATTATTGTTGTAAAATATTTTATGAAAATAATTTCAAACAACTGAAAATCAATATCTAAAAATAATTTTTATCTTAAAAACCGAAATTATGCATATTTTTATTTTAAAAACAGAAATTATAACTGTAATATTTGTAAAAATAATTTGCAAAAAATAGAAAATCAATATCTAATCTAAAAATTATATGAAAACCGAAATTACTTTATATAATAATTATATAAAAATTTATCTAAACATATTTTTATTTTAAAAACCGAAGTTATAGAAATTTATCTAAACATATTTTTATTTTAAAAACTGAAATTATTACTGAATTGTTTGTAAAAATAATTTTCAAGAATTATTTGCAAAAACGGAAAATCAATATCTAATCTAAAAATTATATGAAAACAGAAATTAATTAATATAATAATTATATAATTATTGATGTAAAAATATTTTATGAAAATATTTTCAAACAAACTGATATAATTATTGATTTAAAAATATTTTATGAAAATGTTTTAAAACAAACTGAAAATCAATATCTAAAAATTTATCTAAACATATTTTTATTTTAAAAACAGAAATTATAATTGAAAGATTTGTAAAAATAATTTTCAAAAACCGAAAATAAATATCTATTATAAAATTAATTTTCAAAAAATCAAAAATCAATATCTAATCTAAACAATTATATGAAAACGGAAATTAATTAATATCATAATTACATAATTATTGTTGTAAAAATATTTTATGAAAATATTTTTAAAACAAACTGAATATCAATATCTAAAAATAATTTTTATTTTAAAAACCGAAATTATGCATATTTTAATTTTAAAAACAGAAATTATAACTGTAATATTTGTAAAGATTATTTTCAAAAATAATTTTCAAGAAAATAGAAAATCAATATCTAATCTAGAATATTATATGAAATCCTAAATTAATTAATATAATAATTATATAATTATTGTTGTAAAACTATTTTTGGAAATATTTTCAAACAAACTGAAAATCAATATCTAAAAGTTTATCTAAACATATTTTTATTTTAAAAACCAAAATTATGACTGAATTTTTGTAAAAATAATTTTATGAAAACCGAAATTAATTAATATAATAATTATATAATTATTTTTGTAAAAATATTTTCAAACAAACTTAAAATCAATATCTAAAAATTTATCTAAACATATTTTTATTTTAAAAATCCTAAATTATTACTGAAATTTTTGTAAAACTAATTTTCAAAAACCGAAAATCAATATCTAATCTAGAAAATTATATGAAAAACGAAATTAATTAATATAATAATTATATAACAACAATTTATATTCAAAAATGATAAAACAGTATTGCACTCAACAAAAATATAAATGAAATTACGTAAGATTCTGAAAATATAAAAATAATTATTGTTGTAAAAATATTTTCAAACAAACTGATATAATTATTGATGTAAAAATATTTTATGAAAATAATTTCAAACAACTGAAAATCAATATCTAAAAATAATTTTTATCTTAAAAACCGAAATTATGCATATTTTTATTTTAAAAACTGAAATTATAATTGAAAGATTTGTAAAAATAATTTTCAAAAAATCAAAAATCAATATCTAAAAATAATATAATTATTGAAAACCGAAATTATGCATATTTTTATTTTAAAAACCAAAATTATATAATTATTGTTGTAAAAATATTTTCAAACAAACTGAAAATCAATATCTAATCTAAACAATTATATGAAAACGGAAATTAATTAATATAATAATTATATAATTATTGATGTAAAAATATTTTATGAAAATATTTTCAAACAAACTGATATAATTATTGATGTAAAAATATTTTATGAAAATATTTTCAAACAAACTGAAAATCAATATCTAAAAATTTATCTAAACATATTTTTATTTTAAAAATCCTAAATTATTACTGAAATTTTTGTAAAAATAATTTTTATTTTAAAAACCAAAATTATATAATTATTTTTGTAAAAATAATTTGCAAAAAATAGAAAATCAATATCTAATCTAAAAATTTATATGAAAACCGAAATTACTTTATATAATAATTATATAAAAATTTATCTAAACATATTTTTATTTTAAAAACCGAAGTTATAGAAATTTATCTAAACATATTTTTATTTTAAAAACTGAAATTATTACTGAATTGTTTGTAAAAATAATTTTCAAGAATTATTTGCAAAAACGGAAAATCAATATCTAATCTAAAAATTATATGAAAACAGAAATTAATTAATATAATAATTATATAATTATTGATGTAAAAATATTTTATGAAAATATTTTCAAACAAACTGATATAATTATTGATTTAAAAATATTTTATGAAAATGTTTTAAAACAAACTGAAAATCAATATCTAAAAATTTATCTAAACATATTTTTATTTTAAAAACAGAAATTATAATTGAAAGATTTGTAAAAATAATTTTCAAAAACCGAAAATAAATATCTATTATAAAATTAATTTTCAAAAAATCAAAAATCAATATCTAATCTAAACAATTATATGAAAACGGAAATTAATTAATATCATAATTACATAATTATTGTTGTAAAATATTTTATGAAAATATTTTTAAACAAACTGAATATCAATATCTAAAAATAATTTTTATTTTAAAAACCGAAATTATGCATATTTTTATTTTAAAAACAGAAATTATAACTGTAATATTTGTAAAAATAATTTTCAAAAAAATAGAAAATCAATATCTAATCTAAAAATTATATGAAAACCGAAATTAATTAATATAATAATTATATAATTATTGTTGTAAAAATATTTTATGAAAATATTTTCAAACAAACTGAAAATCAATATCTAAAAATTTATCTAAACATATTTTTATTTTAAAAACCAAAATTATGACTGAATTTTTGTAAAAATAATTTTCAAAAATAATTTTCAAGAAAATAGAAAATCAGTATCTAATATCTAAAAATAATTTTATGAAAACCGAAATTAATTAATATAATAATTATATAATTATTTTTGTAAAAATATTTTCAAACAAACTTAAAATCAATATCTAAAAATTTATCTAAACATATTTTTATTTTAAAAACTGAAATTATTACTGAAATTTTTGTAAAACTAATTTTCAAAAACCGAAAATCAATATCTAATCTAGAAAATTATATGAAAAACGAAATTAATTAATATAATAATTATATAATTATTTTTGTAAAAATATTTTATGAAAATAATTTCAAACAACTGAAAATCAATATCTAATCTAAAAATTATATGAAAAACGAAATTAATTAATATAATAATTATATAATTATTTTTGTAAAAATAATTTTCAAGAATTATTTGCAAAAACGGAAAATCAATATCTAAAAATAATTTTTATTTTAAAAATCCTAAATTAATTAATATAATAATTATATAAAAATTTATCTAAACATATTTTTATTTTAAAAATCCTAAATTAATTAATATCATAATTACATAATTATTGTTGTAAAAATATTTTATGAAAATGTTTTAAAACAAACTGAAAATCAATATCTAAAAGTTTATCTAAACATATTTTTATTTTAAAAACCGAAATTATGCATATTTTTATTTTAAAAACCGAAATTATGCATATTTTTATTTTAAAAACCGAAGTTATAGAAATTTATCTAAACATATTTTTATTTTAAAAACCGAAATTAATTAATATAATAATTATATAATTATTGAAAACCGAAATTACTTTATATAATAATTATATAACAACAATCAATATTCAAAAATGATAAAACAGTATTGCACTCAACAAAAACATAATTACCTCGTTTGATCTATTCTTGATTATAGATCCGCAGATGAATGATATGATTGGAGTTGATCACTGCACTCAACAAAAACATAATTACCTCGTTTGATCTATTCTTGATTATAGATCCGCAGATGAATGATATGATTGGAGTTGATCACTGCACTCAACAAAAACATAATTACCTCGTTTGATCTATTCTTGATTATAGATCCGCAGATGAATGATATGATTGGAGTTGATCACTGCACTCAACAAAAACATAATTACCTCGTTTGATCTATTCTTGATTATAGATCCGCAGATGAATGATATGATTGGAGTTGATCACTGCACTCAACAAAAACATAATTACCTCGTTTGATCTATTCTTGATTATAGATCCGCAGATGAATGATATGATTGGAGTTGATCACTGCACTCAACAAAAACATAATTACCTCGTTTGATCTATTCTTGATTATAGATCCGCAGATGAATGATATGATTGGAGTTGATCACTGCACTCAACAAAAATATAAATGAAATTACGTAAGATTCTGAAAATATAAAAATAATTATTGTTGTAAAACTATTTTTGGAAATATTTTCAAACAAACTGATATAATTATTGATGTAAAAATATTTTCAAACAAACTGAAAATCAATATCTAAAAATAATTTTTATTTTAAAAACCGAAGTTATAGAAATTTATCTAAACATATTTTTATTTTAAAAACTGAAATTATTACTGAATTGTTTGTAAAAATAATTTTCAAGAATTATTTGCAAAAACGGAAAATCAATATCTAATCTAAAAATTATATGAAAACAGAAATTAATTAATATAATAATTATATAATTATTGATGTAAAAATATTTTATGAAAATATTTTCAAACAAACTGATATAATTATTGATTTAAAAATATTTTATGAAAATATTTTCAAACAAACTTAAAATCAATATCTAAAAATTTATCTAAACATATTTTTATTTTAAAAACAGAAATTATAACTGTAATATTTGTAAAGATTATTTTCAAAAATAATTTTCAAAAACCGAAAATCAATATCTAATCTAGAAAATTATATGAAAACGGAAATTAATTAATATAATAATTATATAATTATTTTTGTAAAAATAATTTTTATTTTAAAAATCCTAAATTAATTAATATAATAATTATATAATTATTTTTGTAAAAATATTTTATGAAAATATTTTCAAACAAACTGAAAATCAATATCTAAAAATTTATCTAAACATATTTTTATTTTAAAAATCCTAAATTATTACTGAAATTTTTGTAAAAATAATTTTTATTTTAAAAACAGAAATTATAACTGTAATATTTGTAAAGATTATTTTCAAAAATAATTTTCAAAAACCGAAAATCAATATCTAATCTAAACAATTATATGAAAACGGAAATTAATTAATATAATAATTATATAATTATTGTTGTAAAAATATTTTATGAAAATATTTTTAAACAAACTGAATATCAATATCTAAAAATAATTTTTATTTTAAAAACCGAAATTATGCATATTTTAATTTTAAAAACAGAAATTATAACTGTAATATTTGTAAAGATTATTTTCAAAAATAATTTTCAAAGAAAATAGAAAATCAATATCTAATCTAGAATATTATATGAAATCCTAAATTAATTAATATAATAATTATATAATTATTGTTGTAAAACTATTTTTGGAAATATTTTCAAACAAACTGAAAATCAATATCTAAAAGTTTATCTAAACATATTTTTATTTTAAAAACCAAAATTATGACTGAATTTTTGTAAAAATAATTTTATGAAAACCGAAATTAATTAATATAATAATTATATAATTATTTTTGTAAAAATATTTTCAAACAAACTTAAAATCAATATCTAAAAATTTATCTAAACATATTTTTATTTTAAAAATCCTAAATTATTACTGAAATTTTTGTAAAACTAATTTTCAAAAACCGAAAATCAATATCTAATCTAGAAAATTATATGAAAAACGAAATTAATTAATATAATAATTATATAACAACAATTTATATTCAAAAATGATAAAACAGTATTGCACTCAACAAAAACATAATTACCTCGTTTGATAAAATGATAAATATTTGAAAATTTAACAATAATTTATATTTTTAAATGTAAAATCTGAAAATATAACAACAATCAATATTCAAAAATGTTAAAATCCGAAATATAACAACTTAAATGTAAAAAAGTAAAATTATTTCACCAAAAATAATTAATTACCTCGTTTGATCTATTCTTGATTATAGATCCAGATGAATGATATGATTGGAGTTGATCACTGCACTCAACAAAAATATAAATGAAATTACGTAAGATTCTGAAAATATAAAAATAATTATTATTAAAAATGTGAAATAACAAAAATAATATACAAAAATGTAAAAATCCGAAATATAACAAATAAATTTTTAAAAAATCAAAATTATTTCACACAAATTTAATTATTTACCTTGTTTGATGTATCCGTTGCAACCTCACTCTTCAAAACGTAGATCAATTACCTATAACATCAGAAAAATAATTAAAATGCAAAAATATTACAACAAATAATGTAAAATTTTGTTTTTCAAATCATAAAATATTACAAACTAAAATTAAACGGAAAAGATTTCTAAATGAACATTTTATTCATTTTTTCAAATCAAATGCATGAAAATGGAGATGATAAATTTTGGTTTGGCTTAAATTGAAAAGATATTTTGCAACAATAATTAGGTAGTAATATATTTCGTTATACTAAATATCCGAAATTTGCCATATATTTCGATTTTGCTTTAAATGAAAAGATATTTGGTAAAATAAATTAGGTAGGAATACTAAATATCAGAGATTTGCCCTAAACTTCGGTTTTGATTTAAATTAAAAAAGATATTAGGTAGTTACAAAATAGATAGTTATATATATATTCAAAAATCGGATTTACTATATAAATCGGTTCCCATATAAATTAGATTTCCAAAATATATTACATATCCGAAATTGTTAAAATTATTTCGGTTCTTGTTATTATGGAAATATTTTGTTTTGATATGATTTGAGTTTGAATTTTGAACAGTTAAACATAAATTTGAAATTGTTTTTAAAATGGACGGCTAAGATCATTGTCCACGTGTCAAAATAATTTGTGAAAGAGGAATCCTATGTGGCAAACTCTGGTGAGTTTTGAGGTCTTTTGGTTTTGCTTTAGTGTATACCCTAGTAAAAGATAGAACTCAAGGATCTATTCTCGATGGGTGATACTATAGGAGTATATTCATGATTAGCTTTTTATCATAGGTATACCTGCAACATAGAATTTTATGCCTATTCTATTTTTATCCAGTTCTAGTTGACCAACACTTCATAATTTTATCCTAATTCTAATGCTAAGAATATAATTTTATCTCATAACCAAATGAGGGTATATAAATGCAAAGTAGGGAAATTATAGGGTATTTAAGTGCAAGTAAGCCATGTATTTTCTTACTCACAATGAGATTTCAATTTAATAATGGGACCCATCATAAAATGACATTTCACTTTAATAATGGGATCCATCATAAATTAAATTCAAAAATTTCCCCATATCTCAAATCCCGCCTCAAACCATTACACTTATCCCCCTCAAAATCGAAGCCTCATTAAAAAAAAAAACCTTACTGGCAGCTTTTCACGTGCAAATGCATGTGCAAATTGTACAACTTATTTTTCTAATTTTTATATCCAAAAAGAATACAAATCAGTTATAAGCTAGATTAAGAAAACAGAAAATTAAAGTTTTGATCAACATTCATTTTATTAATTGCGTTGAGAACCAAAGTATTGTTTTTAAAAACAAAATTTTTGCAGTATAATAAACTACCTGTATAATTATAAAAATGCCTATGTGAAACTTTTTTGTGAAGATAGAAGTTAAACCAAATATTAGCAATAGTTTCTCAGAGTTTTTAAAAGAAGACATTTTTATACTTACAATTTTGGGGTTTCCACTTGTACATTTAAAATATTAGAGTTTATCCTAAGCTTTCAAGATTTTTAATATTATATTCATAATTCTGTACTTGTATGATGTGGCAATTTTAATGTTAAACGGCTGACATGAAATTATTAAGTTTATGGTGCATATATAGAGGGGAAATAGTGAGAAAGGAATTGTGTTGGAGATTATTGCAAATAAAAGTTTCTAAGGAACTAACCATACAAACATATCAATAGGTGAGACGAAATTGAAACCGTACACATGTTTTTTTTCGGTGGGGGAAGGGGGCTGGGGGAGGGGGTTGTGGGTACTTTCTTCCTTAATTTTTCTTGATAAGGCAATTGAAGAATTATCAATATATCCCTAGTATTTCTATTGTAATGGAAAGTTCCCTTCAAACTATAGGACACCCCACAAAGCTTTTAATATTATGTAGTTAGATTTTTTTTTTCCTGTGGTTGGAGGTTCAATGTTGAAAAGAATAAAACTCTTGATGGAAAGAGATCCGTAAGCAAAATACTCTGCCATGAATTGCATTACATTTAAGGATTATTTACATATATACCCCTCAAATCATCGGCATTTGCAAAACTATCCTCCAAATCTTAGTATTTGCAAAACTACGCCAAACCATCAATTTTGTGAAAAAATACCCTAAAATCAACAAATCATCAACTTAGTGCTAAAAATTTGACTAGTTTATTGGTTTATTGATAGTATTTACACTACAATTATAAATTAGCTTACCAAAGTTGATGATTAATTACTTTGAGAGTAATTTTTCTAAAGTTGATAATTTAAGAGGTAGTTTTGCAATTCTGAGATTTAGAGGGTATTTTGTAAATACGCATGATTTATGTGGTATATATGCAAATAACCCTACATTTAAACAAGTTTATATACCACAAACTAGAAGGAGTAAGCAATTTTCATAACACTTCAAAAGTATTAAGGATAATCAAATGGCAAGTACTTTCCCAAACTCAAAGCATTGTCAAAGAATGGGCGTTTTCGATTATAGCCCTTAAATATTTAATATTTTGAATTAGTCCCTCAAATCAATTGGAATTAATTTAAAAGTCCTGCAATTCTTAATTCATTTCAAAATTAGTCTCTTAACTTCATAAATTTTTGTGTTGCTATATTTAGGTGTACGTTTTAAGACTTTGGAAAATATAAGTGCTACCAAATAAGCGAGGTTGTGCAAGGGCTAGTTTTAAAAACTTTAATGTATATAAGTTCTGCCAAAATAAATAAGGATTTATAACTACAAAGTGGAAGAAACTATAGGGTATTTATGTGTAATTAACTGAAATTTGCCCTGCTTTTACGCTCACTTAGGGATTATTTGGTTCGATTTCTATTAGAAAAAAAAGGAAAAGGAAAAAGCAGTCAAACTTTGATTTCAATATATTTCTATAAAATTTATAGGAAAAGTTTATAGAAATTCAAAAGTGGTGTTTTCTTTTCTTTCTTTTTTTTTTTTAACTTTTCTTTGTTTGGGTCAAAATATGAAAAGAGGAAAATCAACTTTATAGAAAATGGTGTTTTTCTTGTTTTTTTAAAAACACCATGGTGTTTTTAAAGGGCACTTTATCCCTTATAAGTTTTGGAATTCCAGAAAACCGCCAAAAATTTTGATATTTTTTACTTAGCCCAAGAAATGACGTAAGCTAATATTTTGATCCCCAAACAGAGAACAACACTAAACCAAAAATGTTTTTGGAGGTTTTCTAGAATTCCCATAGTTATTGGGGGTTTATTGAGGGTTTCAAACCTTTTAAAGATTAACAAGTGTCAAAAGCCCAAACTTATGGGGGATTTAGTGAGCATACACCGACTAAAATTACATTGAGTTTGACTGATGGGAAAAAAGAAAAGAGAAAAAAAAAGAGCTCAAAGAGCACCCCCATTTTGTTCTCACTTTTCTATATTAATTAAAGGACATCGTACCACACTAAACATATCTTATAAGCTAGGAAATAAGCTCCTAAATCATTTTAAACAGTAGTGAAACTTTTTTGGGGGAATAATCGGGCCCAATCTAGAGTTAATGTACTTTAAATAGATGCTAAAAACTAATTTTAATCCAAAAGATATAGCTTTCAGCTGTTGGCCCCTAACATCTATTTAGACTCATCACTCCTTCTTCCTCTATCCAATGTGGGACTATACTCACATATTAATAATCTCAACATCTTTCCCATAATTTATGAATATAGTTCAATCTTCCATACTTCAATCTTCCAGGGGGTTCACTAAATTTTACACCACTTCATTCGCGAGCTAACCAGACCATGCATTCGGTAGATGGCTAGAAACATCTCTAGGATCTTACACCATTTCACTTGTGGGCTAACCAAACTATTTCAGCTCGTAGACCATGCATTCGGTACATGACAGAAACATCTGTTAGATATTGCAACATTTCACTTGTGGGCTAACAAGACTATTTCAGTCCTAAGAACATCCATGGGTTTGACTTGGTCTCTCTAGACATTAGTCATGCTCTCAGTATCTTCATGCTTCACATTGCACTTTTTTATTTCTTTTTTTTATTGTGTCAAGTAATCTTACCTTTGATAGCATTTGTTGAGAAGTAATCGGGCCCAATTTAGAGTTTATGGATTTTAAATAGATGCTTGGAACTAATTTCAACCCAAAAGATATAGCTTCTATGTATTGGTCCTTAACTTCTATGTTAGACTTATCACTCTTTTCTTATTCTATCCAATGTGAGACTTTACTCATATATTAATAACCTCAACAAAACAATCCAATATCCATGTAATTTGTCAAGATCAATCTTTTAATCCATCACCTCCTCCTCCACCTCCACCACCACCTCCTCCACCACCCTATCAATAGCAACATGAAATTAAATGACTCACACATAAGCATGATTCAATTTGATCCAAAAAAGTTAGAAATGAGTTTACGTAATTTATTGACATGAATGTAGAGAAAAGGGGATTAGCAATAGATAATTATCATTTTCTTGTTGCTTGAAGATACAAGTAAATAATTCGGAAGAAAAAAGAAGAAAAAAGAAGAAACAAATACTATATAATCATATCAAGGGACTGAGATATTATAAACGGGGGGCCTACTGTTATTACGACACATATAACACACTCTCAGCCACAGAGATAGGACTAGTTTATAATTGATGTATTCTAAGAAATGTAAATAGAGTATATATAGGAAACTTGGAGTCTAGAAAAAATATGTTAAATTAAGTTTATCATAGAAAAGAAATTATGTTAAATTGTTAGGAATAGGTGCAGTACCTATGACAAGCATGTAAAGTCAAGTTTAGTCATGTGTAGTAATAATGATCAGACACGTGTATGATAAGAATTGGTGGCAGCCCATAGCATTGACGTGATTAAAAGATGAAGGATTAGGATACGATGTTATTAAACCGGTGACCTTAGAGTTTATGTATCAACACTGATTACCTTGAGATTACTAATTGTAATTGCACTGGTGATCCTAAAGCCTAGAAAAAAGCAACTCTCAGGATTACTCATGTAATTACAATCAATGTATACTCGGGATATGATTAGTACTACTTATTATACATGAATAGGACTCAAGGATCTATTTGCAGATGGGTGATACTACAGAGTATATTCACAATTAACATTTTTTCATATGTGATCTACAATGTAAAATTTTATCCCTCTTCTATTTTTTTATCCGGTTCTAGTTGACCAACACTTCATAACTTTATTCTAATTCTAATGCTAAGGACATAAAATTTTATCGATAACCAAATGAGGGTATATAAATGCAAAGTAGGGGAAATTATAGGGTATTTAAGTGCAATTAAACCATGTATTTTAGCGGAAATTATAGGGTATCTAAGTGCAATTAAACCATGTATTTTCTTATTCACAATGAGATTTCACTTTATAATGGAATCCATCACAAAATGACAATTCACTTTAATAATGGGATCCATCGGAATTTAAATTCAAAAATTTCCCCATCTCTCAAATCCCCTCCCTCTTCCCCCTTTGTCTCAAACCATTACACTTATCCCCTTAAAATGACCTCATTAAAAAACCCATCTTGTGACTTTTCACATGCAAATGCTTGTGCAAAATAGTACTACTTATTTTTCTAATTTTTATATAAAAAAAGAATAAAAAACCATCATAAGCTAGATTTAGAAAACTAAAAAATAAAGTTTTGATTAACGTTCATTTTATTGCGATGAAAACCAAAGTATTGTTTTTCAAATAGAATTTCTACAGTATAATAAACTACCTGTATAATTAGCCCTGAGGGCAATGGTTAGCAAAGCCCATTAAAACAAAAGCATGTGTGATACACTTTTGTGAAGATAGAAGAACAAATATTAGCAATAGTTTCTCGGAGTTTTTGAAAGTAAACATTTTTATACATGCAATTTTTGGGGTTTTACACTTATACATTTAAAACATTAGAGATTATCCTAAGCTTTCAAGATTTTTAATATTATATTCATAATTCTTTACTTGTATGATGTGGTAATTTTAATGTTAAATGGCCTACATGAAAATATTAAGTTTATAGTGCATATATAGAGGGAAATAGTGAGAAAGGAATTGTGTTGGAGATTATTGCAACTAAAAGTTTCAAGGAACAAACCATAAAACATATCAATACGTGAGAGGAAATGGAAACCGTACAAAGTTCCCTTCAAACTATTGAAGAATTATCAATATATCCCAAGTATTTCTATTGTAATGGAAAGTTCCTTCAAACTATTGGAGATCCCCACAAAGTTTTTAATAATATATAGTTATATATTTTTTCCCCTTGTGGCTGGAGGTTCAATGTTGAAAAGAATAAAACTCTTGATGGGAAGAGATCCGTCAGCAAAATGTTTACTCTGCCATGAATCGCATTAATTTAAGAATTATTTACATGTATACCCCTTAAATTATCGGCATTTGCAAAACTACTTTCTAAATCTTAGTATTTGCAAAACTACCTCTTAGATCATCAATTTTGTGAAAAAATACCCTAAAATCAAGAAATTATCAACTTAGTGCTAAAAATTTAACTATTTTATTGATAATATTTACATTGTAATTACAAACTAGTTCATCAAAGTTGATGATTAATTGCTTTGAGGGTAATTTTTTCTAAAGTTGATGATTTAAGAGGTAGTTTTGCATTCTCGAGACTTAGAGGGTATTTTGCTAATACCCATGATTTAAGGGGCATGTATATGCAAATAACCCTACATTTAAACAAGTTTATATACCACAAACTTGAAGGAGTAAGCAATTTTCATAACATTTGAAAAGTAGGAAGGATAATCAAAAGGCAAATACTTTACAGAACTCCAAGCATTGTCAAAGGATGGGCATTTTCGATTATTGTCCCTTAAATCTTTAATATTTTGAATTAGTCCCTCAAATCAATTGGAATGAATTTAAAAACTCTGCAATTCTTAATTCATTTCAAAATTAGTCTCTTAAGTTCATAAATGCTTGTGTTGGTATATTTAAGTGTACATTTTTAAGACTTTGGGATATATAAGTGCTACCAAAATAAGCGAGGGTGTGTAAGTGCAAGTTTTAAAAACTTTAATGCTGTCAAAAACAAAGAAGGATATACAAGTAGAAAGTAGAAGAAACTATAGGGTATTTATGTATAATTAACCGAAATTTACCCAGCTTTTACATTCAGTTAAGGGTTGTTTGGTTCGATATCTATAATAAAAAAGGAAAGAAAAAGCACTCAAAATTTGATTTCCATATATTTCTATAAAAAATTTTACGAGAAATTTACAGAAATTCGAAAAGTGATGTTTTCTTTTTTTTACTTTTCTTTGCTTGGTTCAAATATGAAAGAGAAAAATCAACTTTATATAAAATGGATTGAGGATTGGAAATGAGTAAGTTTTATATAAAAATTATTATTTAATTCAACGTGTTAGATTTCTAAGCAATTTCCACCCATACGGAGAGGAAATTGATTTCTATAAAATACCCCTTTTCACTACTTTATAGAAAATATTTTATAAATTTTCAGTGAACCAAATAGAATTTAAAGAAACCTACAGAAAACAATTATTTATAAAAATGTTATTATCAGACATTTTCCCAAAATTTTTCTATAAAATAAGTAAACCAAACATCCCCTTATCAAATTAGCCAACTACCAGAAAATGTCTGATGCCCTTTCTAGCTGCTAATGTGCAAAATTTTTCTATAAAATAAGTAAACCAAACATCCCCTTATCAAATTAGCCAACTACCAGAAAATGTCTGATGCCCTTTCTAGCTGCTAATGTGGACAAACGGGACTAACAATTGATAACAAATAACAACACAAACATTTATTTCATGCCAGCACATACAACATCCAAATCACAAGACATCACCCTTTAATGGATAAGGTACACAAATATTGATTATTTCATCCAAATCACAGGACAACACCCTTAAGCTTGGTTGGTAGGAAGTATGAGAAGTGGGATACAGTAAAGTAAGAAAAAGAAAATGAAAAATCTTTTTTGGTAGGAGGTATTTAGAAGAAAAGTTAAAATAAAATAGAGTGAGGTAAAGAGAGTAAAAGCAAAAAATAAATTTAATGTGAGGAGAGAGAAAATTTCCACCCGGAGGGATTGGGAGATTTACTTTATAATTACTCTTTTATCCTCACAAATATTTTATAATTACCTAATTAACTATACCATCCTCACTAGGTATTTTTCGAATTTGATCTCCCAAATCTTTAGGTCTTTCAAATTTGAGCCCCAAATTTATAAATTTTAAAATTAGTCCCCCCATTTTTTCCTGAAATTATTGTTCTCGCCATGGATTCAGGTATATTTTTGTTCAAATTTCAATCAAACGAATCAAAATTAGCAATTCTTCATAAGGGTCCATGGTATTTTGATAGTAAACCCCTTTTACTCATGCCTTGGTCTGTTGATATTAATTTGGAGAATCTAAGTGTATCTTCCATTCCTATTTGGGTCAAATTTCCCAATCTGAAGCTGCATTTATGGAATGAAAGAGCCTTGAGTAAATTGGCTAGTGCGATAGGCAAACCAGTTTGCACAGATAGTATTACAGCCAAAAAAGAAAGAATTTCTTATGCAAGAGTTTGCATAGAGATCCAAGCTAATTTTGAGCTTCCAAAAACTCTACACATTAAAGGTCCTGGGGGTAAAGAATTTGAACAACAGGTTGAGTATGAACGGATACCACCGAGATGCTCTCACTGCAAAGTGTTCGGGCACAAAACTGAGAAATGTAGAAAGAAGAGTACCAAGCAAACGTGGGTGCCTAAGAATCCTCCTGCAAATATAGAAACGGAAATAGCCAATGCTATTGACAAGAGTCCTCCTGAGAGCAATTGTCCTGATGAAGATGAAACTAATTAGAATTTGGTTAGAGCTAGAAGTTTACAAGCCAATGTGAGAAATGTTAGCGTTTCAGATGCTGAGGTTAGAATCAGAAATGAATTTTCCCCTCTCAGTGTTCACAATGATGAAGGCATTGATCTATTTGTTGATTTATCACACAAGATTGGTAGTACCAAAAAGAAAGGCCATAGCTCTTCAACTGCTTCAACTGCTAAAGGTCACAGGATTACTAGAGGTAGAAGTAGTTCATCCCAACCAGGATGAAATCATTTGGAAGTTGGAATGTTAGGGGTCTTAACCACCCTAATAAGCAAAAAGAGGTTAAGAACTTAATCAATGTACATAAATTTTCCTTTCTTGGTATGTTAGAAACTAAAATCTAGCCAGTGCATGCAGCCATTGTTGCTAACAAATGTGCTCCTAATTGGTTGTTCACACATAATTTTGATTTGGATGTTCATGGGAGAATTATGGTGATTTGGGATCCTACTGTAGTTGATATTCAATGCTTGTATGCTACTGCTCAGTTGGTTCATTGCTTTGTCACTGACAAGAGCACTGGAAATAATTTGTTTGCTACTTTTGTCTATGGTTTTAATCAAGCCAATCTCAGAAGCTCTCTTTGGAATGACCTCATGTCCATTGGATCTACAATGAATAGTCCTTGGGTTGTCGTAGGGGACTTCAATTGTATACTTGATATTGGAGAGAGAATACAATGTAGAAGCGTGACTCGAAATGAACTGAAGGAATTACAAGGATTGACTAGCGACACTAAGTTGATGGATATGAAGTTCAAAGGATGCTATTTTACTTGGTCTAATAAGCATGTGTTTAGTAAGCTTGATAGAGTTTTAATCAACGAGGCCTGGATTGATTGCTATCCATCTACTGATGCAGAATTCCTTCCTCCAGGCATTTCAGACCAAAGCCCTGCATTAGTTTCTTATCACACCCCTTCTCATTCAAAGCCTTCTTTCAAGTATTTCAATTTTTGGAGTAGTCACTCTAAGTTCAATGGAGTTATTATTCAAGCATGGAGTGGGAAGGTTCAAGGGACCGCAATGTTTCGACTTGTTCAAAAACTGAAGACTGTTAAATATCAGCTTAAGATCTTTAATTCATAGTTCTTCAGTGGTATCTCTGGTAGAGTTAAGAAGGCAAGGGAAGATCTTCATCAGGCCCAGCAGAATGTTCTTAATAATCCCTCTGATGTCAATCTAATTTCTAGTGAAAGAATACAGCTTAAGAATTTTCTTACTCTTCTCAAGTATGAATCAATGTTTTTGCAGCAAAAAGCTAGAGTGGAATGGATTAAATCAGGTGATGATAACACTGGTTTCTTTCATGCTCACGTGAAACAAAGAAAGATGAGAAACTCTATATTATCAATTATGAATTCTCAGGGGATCCAACTTACTAAACAAGAGGATATTCAAGAGGAACTTGTGAGGTTCTACAAAAACATTCTGGGAGTTGAGATTCTGTGCCAGGATATATCTATGGCTATTTTAACCAATGACCCTCTTGTCAGTAATGACCATTGCATTGATCTGTGTAGGCCAGTCACTGAGCAAGAAATCAAAACAGCCCTGTTTCAGATTAATCCAAATAAAAGCCCAGGACCAGATGGTTTTTCTTCTCAGTTTTATAAGGATACTTGGAGTATCGTGGGAAGTGATGTACTCTTTGCAGTGAAAGATTTTTTCAGGTATGGCAAACTTCTCAAGTCCCTGAATTCCACTTCTATCACCCTTATTCCTAAAGTTCAAAATCCAAATACTGCCTCTGATTATAGGCCTATTGCTTGCTGCAACACATTGTATAAATGTATATCAAATATCTTAACCAATAGGCTTAGAAGTGTTATTCCCTCTGTTGTGGGTGAGAATCAGTGAGCTTTTATTACAGGAAGAAGCATTGTACATAATGTTCTTATGGCTCAAGAACTTGTCCATATGTATGGGAGAAAACATATCTCTCCTAGATGCACTCTGAAAATAGATCTAAGGAAGGCCTATGATTCAGTCAATTGGCAGTTCCTTGAGGTTGTTCTTAAAGGCCTTGGTTTTCCTAGCAAATATGTTAGTTGGGTGATGGAGTGTGTTATCACTACTTCATTTGTTATCCTAGTTAATGGTCAGCCATCTGCACCTTTCCCTGATAAAAAAGGCCTGAGACAAGGAGATCCAATCTCACCCTATCTTTTTGCTCTGGTGATGGAGTATTTTAGTAGAAGTTTGGCTGATCTAGGAGAATTAAAGGGATTCCATTTCCACCCTAAATGCAAAAGTAATAAGTTAACCCATCTATGCTTCGCTGATGACATGATGTTATTCTGCAAAGGGGACTGGAACTCTATTAAACACTTGGCTTTGAAGCTATCTCATCTTTCTCATGTTTCTGGACTGTGTGCTAACCTGACTAAAAGTCAGATTTTCTTTGGAGGAGTTGCTGATAATATTAAGAGGTCTATACTATAACAATTGGGGTTTTCTGAAGGTGTTTTGCCTGTGAGTTATTTGGGGATTCCCCTATCTTCTAAAGGCCCTACTTCAGCTGATTGTGCTGTGCTTATTGAGAGGATTCTATCTAAGATCAGAAGTTGGACCTCTAAGTTTCTATCTTTTGCTGGAAGGCTTCAATTAATTAAATCGGCCATATATAGTATGCATGCATATTGGGGGAGTATTTTCTTGTTGCCAAAGAGTGTCATTCATGAAGTGGAGCAGCTTTGTAGAGATTTCTTGTGGACGGGTTCATATGGTCAGCACACCAAGGCTAAAGTAGCTTGGACACAGGTATGTCAACCAAAAAATTGTGGGGGGCTTGGACTACAGCATATTCCCACATTAAACAAATGTCTTGTTTTGAAAAGTTTATGGTCTCTTGTCCTCATGAAAGACTCCTTATGGGTGAGATGAGTTCATGGATATTATTTAAAGGAGGAGTGTGTGTGGAATCTTGCTATTAAACCTCACTTCTCATGGGTGTTCAAGAAATTGCTCAAACTCAGGCATGAAGCACTATTGTGTATATCTCTTAATGAGGGGAATTTGAAGTGGCTTGGTTCTAAACCTGAATTTAGCTCATCCTCTACATATAAAATTCTGATGGGGGATCAAGTTTAAAAAATTCTGATGGGGGGTCAAGTTAAAAAACAATGGACTCATATTGTTTGGAATAGCTTGTCTATTCCTAAACATAAGTTCATTACATGGTTGGCTTGTTTAGACAGGTTACCTACGAAGGCTAGGCTTTACCAGATTGGAGTTTTGGAGGAGAATACGTGCATTCTCTGTGATGTCATGGTAGAAAACAGGGATCACCTGTTTTTCCAATGCTCCTTCAGTATGCAACTTTGGGAATTAGTTATGAGCTTTGTGCAGGAACCCAACCCTCCATGCAAGTGGTTGGACATAATTGATTGGATGATAGCATGGAAAGGGAGTTTGAGTATAAGGAAGGTGAAGAGAGCAGCTGTTGCGGCTTGTTTATACCATGTATGGCGTGCTAGAAACCTGATGATTTTTCAGGAGAAGAAGCTGTGTATTGAAGAGATTCTCCATCACATCATCTTTGAAGTGAAAATATGGTGTACCAAGGTGGTGAAGATGAAAGATAATGCCTATAATAGAGCCTTGATGGGAAATAAATGATTACCTCCTAGAGTTGCAAGTATACAACCTTTATCAAGTTATAGTATTTAAGATTATCGATCCCACGAGGAACGGGAAGTAGGAAGAGTTTTGTTCAAGTTTTGGTTCTCAAATTATGCGCATGACAATTAGGAGTTATTCAAATAAAATGAAAGTGAGAAAATGGTGAAAGTGGTTCGTGAGAGATAAGAGAGAGTGGATTGTGGATTATGCTAATAAAACGAGGAAGAAAATGAGAGTGAGAGATTTAGAAAATGTGTGTGATAAAACGAGGAAGAAAATGAGTGTGAGGGGTTTAAAGATGAAAGTGGTAAAGTGAAAATAAAAGAAAATGAGTGTGAGAGAAGGAGGGTGATTGTGATTTGTGTAAATAAAAAGAAAAGAAAATTAAAAGAGGAGAAAGACAACAAATGAAAATTAAGGATAAGAGGAAAATTAAGAATGTAAAGTATGGAGGATTAATTAAAGATATGTGGAATCTAGAGTAGATCCACTTAGCTTATCTCAATCTCACAAGAATGAGTTGGATTTGTTAGCTAGTTTCAAACAATCTCTAGGGATCCCACAAGTATTAGCTCCACACTCAGAAAAGAGGTAATTCCCTAGAGGGTTCTAGCCTCAAGGTGAATTAAAGAAAAGAAAAATCTATTCTAGAAAGTAAATACAAGAATTAAATACATTGCATGAAAGTAAATTGCATGAAATTAAATTGCATGAAAGTAAATCTAAGCTACAAAGCAATTAAATGAACAAGAAAGAAAATGAAAAAGAAATAAAAGGAAAACCAACAACTCCTGATCTTAATCTAATCCTCCTTTTGGTCCTTGGATTAGAAGAAGAGAAAGGAAATTGAAGGGGTGAAAAATATCATTTATTGTGTAACAAAAGTTACAATTTTTGAAAGGTCTTCTCAATTAAGAGTAACCCTCCTCTCCAAATGGAGTTTTTATAAAATATTTCACAATCTCAAGCCCTCACTCTACCCCTCTATTTATAGATAACAAGAATCTCTCACAACCTTTGGATTTGCCTTGGCCCCCAAGTAACACTCACAACCATAGGATTTAGGTTAGCCCCTAAACAACCCTCATAGCCATAGGATCTCTCCAAATAATCTAGACCATTGATTTAATCCTTGAGAGATGGGCTTTGTGGGCTTTATTTCTTTTATATTTAATTCCTTTAAGACTCTTGGGCTTCTCTTAAATGCTCTTTGGCTTCTTAGAATTTAACTTGGCCTTCAAATAATTGAATATACATCACTTAAATTCGGATTTCTGTCATAACCCACTGCTGCTGATGGAATTTTGAGAATCTGGTAATTTTTATGGCTCCATCTCGTCGAGATAGGCGATTTTCATATATAATATGTTGAATTCTGCTTTCCGGATTGAGAGATATCGCCTTTTCTTTGCGGTTGACCATCCTGAGCACGAATTTGACTTTATTTTTTCCATATTTGATTTGATTCTCAATTGTAAGCCAAGTTATTAATAATTCTGACCAAAAAAGTGATGTGTGTTGAGATTTTGCTTCTAAACTTAGTTGTGGGCTTTGGATTTAGACATTCTGGGTTTCATTAGAGATCTTTTGTGCTTGAAATAATCTTCATTTGGGCTCTTATTCAATAATACTCCATTAGCCTGTAAATTAAGATAAAAATAGTTATTAGCAGGATATTTATTCATATAAAATAGGTAATTAGGGTATAAATTTGTAATTAAAATGTGATAATCAAGCCTGGTGTAGAGCGATGATGATCTCGCCTGAGTTTGTTAAAAAGCACTGACGGATGTAATGCAGGGGTTGTGCAGGTATTATATCATGCTTATCTGATCGAGGGAGAGTGCAGGTCTCACAGTCTTCACACCTGATTGTGGTGATGTTGAGGCTGCCTTGGGTGATATATAATTGCTCTTGTTGCTGTGTTTATTGATTCCTGTGTTGTTAGGAATCAAATCTGAATTGTTTTAGTTTACTTTAGTATGTTTGATCCTTGGCTTGTAAGGATTCAAATATGAGTGTATAGGTTGTACAAACTTTATTGATATTTGGTAAATAAACAAACTGCTTACTTACCAAAAAAAAAAGCCCTACAAATCTCCATATTTTGAAATTGGTCCAACAAATCAATGTGATGCTAACCCAAGGGATAATTTCATAACACTTATTAGATATGGGGACTAATTTCAATATATGAAGTTGAAAGATTATCTTGTAAAAGCTTAGTCATTGAGCTGAAATGTTTTTTTCCTTCATTTGATTTGATAAATAATAGTTAACCTATTTTTTCTCTCTTTTATTTCTTTTCTCTTTTGTTTTAATAAATCATAGACACTCTTATAATATGGCTCTAGAAATATTCCCACAAAAGTGTATTTTTCTGAAAATCCCCACAAACGTGTATTATTATACTATAACTAACTCATCACCTCACCTGCTCTTTCCATCCCCACAACCAAACAAGAAAAGGTTACATACCTCCCCTCACCCTCCCTTCAACCAAACAAAAAGTATAAAAAATATGTCCTTCATTGTACCTCATTGCACCTCACTCTACCACACTTCCTCTTTTCATACCTCCTACCAAATGAAGCCTTTAACGGATAAGTGACAAAAGATAGTTTCATACCATCACATGCAACATTCAAATCACAAGGACCACTGCAAGAAATAACAACAAAGTCATTGTTGTCTGCACGAGATTTTAATACTTTTTTATATTAGTTTCTTCAATCTTTAATAATTTGAAAGTAGTCTCTCGAAATCAAATAAAATTGCAACACACTTCCTATATACTGGTACTAGCACGTATTCTTAACTAGGGAGATTAATTTGAAACAACCGATAAATCAATTGGGTATTGCTAGGATCTTATCCGTGGGATCGACTTGGTTTGATGAATAATAAGCCTTCATATTGGTCTAATATATGTTTGAGTTGGTGTATACAGGTGACAATATTGGTCTAATTTTTAGCATATAGGAGTGTGTGTCTCTTTTCCACGAATCCATGAGGACAAACAGAACTCAATTCAGAGATGTATAGCTCGAGATATTAATGCTTTAGCGAAACAACGTCGAAACAATCAGCAATAGATTGGAAACATATATGGAGGCTAAAACTTGTACTGACTATAACTTTTGACTCGGTTATCAGAATTGCTATTATAATAGATTTTCAGAAAGCTCTCGATATGATCTATTGACCATCAATAATTAGAGAGAATATTATGTTAGATCAAGAAAAGATAAACCTTTTGCTTTAATAAATAAAACTCTAATCAATCCCAAGGATTGTTCATGTCAAACTATTGAGATAATTAAGAAGATGCGGAACCATACCTGAATCCATGAAAAAGGATGTGATTCTGGAGTTTTGATATGTAGATCTTCCAAATCTTGTACGTATATATCCTCTTTAGAGTAACTCTAATCCTTCTGAAGATGGGAAATCAGAAAGAGATTCTACGTAGAGATTTGGGGAACCACAACCCTATTTATAACAGAATCAGTTATTCATAATTATCAATTCAGCCCATCATAGAATTAATAATTATATTTTGGTCTCTACACATAGGAGGTCCGTACTTTAATTATGCATTAAAAGTCCAAACCCTAAATTAGATCACTTTAATGGGCTCACCTTGATTGATAGCACATAATACATATTTATTTAATATATTGGCTCATATATTGGATTTAAATCCAATAATCTCTCACTTGGGCCATATATGTTACTATATAAATATTAATTATGAAATAACCTTATGAGCTCATGAATTTTGCTATCAAACAATATGCATCCTTAACAATCTCGTCTATCTGTCATACCAACATAGGATCAAAGCGATCTTCATTGCATTTTTCACAACTAGACCCATCAATGATCATGTATATCAATACAACCAACAACACAGATCAAGCATGGATGTGTAGCATGGAAATTTCATGTAGTGTGATCTTAACAGGCTTATTTCCAACTGGTCCACCTTAAAACCTTAGTGAGATCAAACCATACCAAAAATCAGAGTGAATATGAACTGAATACTTTGTACTGCAGTAAATAACCATATAATATCCATAAAATCATGATAAATGTGTCTACAAATATAAGCATCTAAAATACAAACTCCCACTAAAATGACATATCTTGAAGAGATAAAACACTAATATGAGCAGCGTGCTCATGAAAGACCTTGGGTGGTAATCCCTTAGTCAGCGGATCCGTAATCATGGAGTTTGTCCCAATGTGCTCTATAGACACAAGTCCACTCTGAACTCTTTCTTTAACAACTAGGAACTTGATGTCTATATGTTTCGACTTCGTCGAGCTCCTATTGTTATTTGAATACAACACTACTGACTTATTGTCACAAAATAACTTAAGTGACCTTTCAATGTCATCCACAGTTCGCAGCCTAGTGACAAAATTTCGCAGCCATATTTCATGATTAGACGCCTCATAGCATGCTACAAACTCAACTACCATGGTAGATGAAGCTATGAGTGTCTGCTTAGTACTCTTCCAAGAGATAGCTCCTCCAGCAAGTAGGTAGATATAGCCTGAAGTAGATTTCATGCTATCTTGACATCCAGCAAAATGGAGTCAGAATACCCAATGATCTCTAACTGGTTCGACCTCTGATACATGAGCATGTATTCTTTTATTCTCTGTAAATACCTCAAGACTCGCTTGGCTGCTTTCCAGTGATCCAATCCAGGATCATTTAAGTATCTGCCCAACATTTCAACCACGTACGCAATATCCGGACGCGTACACACTTGAGCATACATTAGACTCCCCATTGCTGAAGCATAAGGAATCTGCTGCATCTCCTTAATCTCAAAATCATTCTTGGGGCATTGATTGAGACTGAATATATCTCCCTTAGCCACAAGGGTGTCATCTGATTTACAATTTTGCATGCCAAACATTTTAAGAACCTTCTCGATATAGCTCTTTTGTGATAATCCAAGTATACCCCGAGAATGATCCCGGTGTATCTGTATGCTCAATACAAAAGAGGCATTTCCAAGATCTTTCACCTCAAATTTCTTTGATAGAAATCTCTTGATTTCGTACAATAAGCCTATATCATTGCTGGCAAGCAATATGTCATCGACATATAAAACCAAAAAAATATGCTTGCTCCCACTGAACTTGTGGTATACACAATCATTAACTATATTTATCTCAAAACCGAATGAGACAATAACTTGATGAAACTTGTAATACCACTGACGAGAAGCTTGCTTAAGCCCATAGATGGATTTCTTCAATTTACAAACCATCTTCTTTGCATCTCCCGACACAAAGTTTTCTGGCTGCACCATATAAATTGTTTCATCAATGTCGTGATTATCACATTTTAATTACATTTTTATACCCTTATTACCTATGTTATATGAATAACGATATTACTAATAATCATTTTTATCTTATTTTGCAGGCTAATAAAGAAATAATGAATAAAAGCCCAAATGACTCAAATTCTCTGAATTTCTACCAATTTTTGAAGCCCAAATCTGAAGACAAACAAAGGCCCAAGATACCAAAATGATCCAAGAGAAATTCGTGAAGAAAAATCAAGAAAAGATAAATTCGGTTGGAAACCAATCGGTTGACCAACCGGTTAGCCAACCGGTTGGCTAACCGGTTGGCTAACCGATCGGCCAACCGATCGGTTCCCAACAGATTTCAGATTAATGGCTGATTTCTCTTCCTTTTTGGCCAAGTTTGATCCAATGGTTCACATCAACTCCGTTGGGCTATAAATAGGGGTGAATGCTGAGGGTTTTGAGTGTGAAATATTTTGTAAAAACTCTATTTGGAGAGGAGGGTTACTCTTAATTGAGAAGACCTTTTAAAAATTATAACTTTTGTTACACAATAAATAATATTTTTCACCCCTTCAATTTCCTTTCTCTTCTTCTAATCCAAGGACCAAAAGGAGGATTAGATTAAGATCGAGTTGTTGGTTTCTATTTTATTTCTTTTTCATTTTCTTTCTTGTTCATTTAATTGCTTTGTAGCTTAGATTTACTTTCATGCAATTTAATTTCATGCAATTTACTTTCATGCAATTTACTTTTATGCAATGTATTTAATTCTTGCATTTACTTTCTAGAATAGATTTTTCATTACCTTAAAGAACCCTCTAGAAACCCTTTTCGCGGGAGCTTGGATCCACGGAGTTTAAAACCGAAGGGCCAATCCAACTCATTCCTGTGATTGAGATAAGTTAAAGGGATCTACTCTAGATTCCTCATATCTTTAATTAATCCTCCATACTTTACATTCTTAATTTTCCTCTTATCCTTATTTTCATTTATTTATTTTTCTTTAATTGTCTTTCTCCTCTTTTGATTTCTTTTCTTTTTATTTACACAAATCACAATCACCCTCCTTCTCTCACTCATTTTCTTTTATTTTCACTTTACCACTTCCATCTTTAAACCCCTCACACTCATTTTCTTCCTCGTTTTATCACACACATTTTCTAAATCTCTCCACTCTCATTTTCTTCCTCGTTTTATTGCATAATCCACAATCCACTCTCTTATCTCTCACGAACCACTTTCACCATTTTCTCACTTTCATTTTATTTGAATAACTCCTAATTGTCATGCGCATAATTTGAGAACCAAAACTTGAACAAAACTCTTCCTACTTCCCGTTCCTCGTGGGATCGATAATCTTAAATACTATAACTTGATAAAGGTTGTATACTTGCAACTCTAGGAGGTAATCATTTATTTTCCCATCAAGTTTTTGGCGCCGTTGCCGGGGAACGGTGCATAAGTAGGATTTTTATTGACTTTGGTTCCTTATTTTGTGTGTTTTCTTTTGTGTAGGAACTTGGAACATGAAGATTAAGAGTTGAAGAATCAAGATTGAAGATTTGCCTCCAACGAGGGTTTGGATAGCGATTGCGTGGGTAACTCTTCTTTCTAGTATTCTCAATTCCACCCTTTAGATAGTTCATTCGCATTAGAGACAATTAGGAAAAAAAAATTAAAAATAAAAAAAAAAAAAAGATTTTTACCCTTGTCGACCCTAATAAACTTCATTTCTTTGATTGTCGACCATAATAAAAATTAAAAAGATTTTTATTTTTGAATCCTTTTAGTTGCTTTTAATTACTAGGGTTGCATTTCATATAATAGTAGGAATTCACCAAGTGATTTGAGCATCTTGATTTGGCACACATTTGAAAATATCTTAAGGGCAAAACCCATTAATCAAGATAAGGTGAGGGATTTCATCACCCTTTCCTTAGCCCAAAAATCACTAATTCCTCACTATACTTACCCAAGCCTCTTAAAATTTGATTAGACGTTGGCCCCTAAGTATTCGAGCTCATTAAGGAACAAGAAATTCTTAAGTGAACGGTCCAAGTTTATCCGGATTAATGGTGTCTAAGGCAAGGTTTAGGGGTTCGTAAAGCTCAGAAGGAAAGAGGTACTTAATTGATCTTTGATCTCCCTCTAGTAATATCCTTACGGCTAATTACCTGAGTAAACTTTGATCTTTTCACTAAGGGAATTTTTGGTTAGGAGCTGGTCTAAGTCAAGTTTAGGCTTAACCCTAGAGTTAGGGTGATTGAAAAGTGATTGCCTTGATTTGCTTTTAGTAGTTTTCCTTTTCTTTTTTCTCATCATTTTCTTAATTTTTTCTCTTGTCCTTTTCAAATAAAAAATAAAAATAATTTTGGTGTATGCAAACTTGGGTTAGGGATAATACTAATCGTTTAATTCGTTTTGATCCATCTCTTGAACCAAGCGAAATGGCCAATACCAACCCACCGTTCTTCAAGATGTTTGTTACCCCACTAGAAATGCAATCCCTCTTGCATAAAACTTCAGAGGTCAATGGAGCAAATTTGAACTTAGACCGCATTTTATTAACATGCTTCCCAAATTCCTAGGAGTAGAAACCAAGACGCTTACATTTTCATCTCCGAATTTGAAGAAGTTTGCCTCATGATCAAGATGAGGGACTTAACTGAAGATGCGATCAAACTCCGATTTATTCCATTTGCCCTTAAGGACAAAGCCAAAAAATGGCTGTATAGCTTGCCCACAGATTCTATCTCAACTTGGGGTGAATTTGTAAAAGTTTTTCTGAAAAAATTCTTTCCCATCCACAAAACGGTCAAGCTTAGAAACAGCATTCAAAATTTTAAAATTGTCCCAGGAGAACCTTTTTGGAAGTATTTTGATAAATTCAAATATCTTCTTATCCAATGTCCTCACCATGGTCTTGAAAAATGGCGATTATGCCAAATCATTTATGAAGGATTGGATTATTCTTCAAAAACTTCCTTAGAGTCAATGTGTCAAGGGGATTTCATGAAGAAAAATGCAGATGAAGCTTGGGACTTTTTAGAGAGTTTATCTGAGAAAACCATGCAGTGGGAACATTGTGATGACCGTGTTTCATAAGTTTCCCAACCCAAAACCAGTGGTCTTTCCTTAGAAACGAACATAGCCTCTGAAGCAAAGATGGCTACAATCATGCGTAGGTTAGAAGCTTTAGAAGTCAAAGAACGAGCTCCAGCTCAAATCAACCAAGTTTCTGCCTCAGGTTGTTATAACTGTCTGTCTCCATCTCATGTTTCATAGGAATGTCCTCTTTTAGGATCTGGTCAGCCACTAGGTCAGATAAACGCTGCATTCTAGCGTCCGGTGAATGATCCATTTTCTCCAACCTACAATCCAGGTTGGAGAAATCATCCGAATTTTGCATGGAACCAGGGAAACTACTCCGGAAATTAAAATTTCACTCCCTCTTCAACCCAACAATTCTCTAGGGGCAATGCAGTTCCTCTCAATTTTCAACAACCAAATCTGTCATTTCAAAATCAGTCTCCTCATCACCAATCTGCATATCACACTCCTCAAATTGCTGATCATGATAAACGTCTTAATGTTCTGGAAAAGGGTCTAGAAACTTTGATTAAAACCTCTACACGCACTACCTAACTTATTGACTCAAACATCAAACACGTTGAATTCCTTCATGCAATCAACCGCAAATCCTCACTTCCAACACTCAAGCCATAGCTAGGTTAGAAACCCAACTTGGTCAACTAGCTAATGCCATGAGTGAGAGAGAGAAAGGAACTTTTCCGAGTCAACCCGTGCCCAACCCGAAGGACACGGATCAAGTTCAACCTACTGTGAAGTGAATGCAATCCATTCACTACGGCCGTAGACAGTCGATAATCGTTAGAATGCCTCTAAGTGAAACCCTTGAACCGTAACAAATTCTCTCCTTCGATATCTCTACTGAAATCACATCCTTCGATGACCCGAACTTGAACCAGAACCAGAGTCTAATCAATTTAAACCAGTTGCTCCTTACCCGATAGACTCGTGCCTAGGAAGCACTCCTCTCAGGAGGAGAAAATTCTAGTGACTTTCAAGAAGGTTAAGGTCAACATTCCTCTTTTAGATGTCATTGAACAAATTCCTTCTTATGCCAAAATTTTAAAGGAATTATGTACCAAAAAGAGGCAAATAAATGTTCCAAAGAAAGTCTTTCTCGCCAATATCGGTGAAGTCCTCTCAAAGTCCGTACCATTGAAACATAAGGATCCGTGTTGTCCTACCATCCCATGTATCATTGGTAATACTCAGATCGATAAGGCTTTTAGACTTAGGGGCCGTGTCAACTTGCTCAGATTCAATCTACCAACAACTAGGTGTCGGGAACTCAAGCCAACTAGATGCACACTTGATTAGGCGATAGATCATTAAGGTCCCTATGGGTGAAATAATGATGTATTGATAAAGGTTGGAGACTTTATTTTTCCTGTTGATTTTGTAGTCCCGAAACGCAACCCGCTTCCAATCCCAAAGGACGATACCGTGATCTTAGGAAGACCGTTCTTAGCCACTTCTAATGCTCTCATCAACTGTAGAACTGGTCACATGAAGCTGTCTTTTGGGAATCTGACTGCTGAACTTAATATTTTCAATCCAGGAAATAATATTGATAATCAGCCTTTCGAAATCAATTACATCCAAGAAAGTTTAATGTAAGTAGAGAATGAATCGACATTAGTTTTGAGGAAATCTTTCATGAGGAACTGGAAATCTTAAAAATTCGTGTTTTATTTTTCAAAATGAGGAAACGTGTTGAATACATGCCTCTTGAATGCAACATTCGAAGAACTCTTTTCTGATGAGCTTAGATTTTTGAAAGAGCAACCAAAATGTCAAATTTTCATTAATCAAAAATCTAAGTTCAAAATGCATAACACCAATAAGACCTACCTTAATTTGCTGCAAAACACATTGCAAACTTCGAATTTTTAGAATTTGAGAACATCATTGATTATATCATCTTAAAATTCTTTAAATTTCGGGTAGAATTTTCAGAATAAGGTAGGATTTAATGTAGAATGTGAGCTTCTCATGTTTCATCTTTTATTCTACATTTTAATTTTGTGTCCCACAATAATAATAAAAGAATTTATTCTTCTCTCATGTGAGAGTTTCTTGTTCTTTTCAAAAAAAAAAAAAAAAAAGGAGAGAATAAATTTTTGACTTCACCTTCTCATACCAAAGGTAATTACAGATTTTTATCATTGTTCTAGTCTAATCAACAAATGTAAGTACTTCCATGCTTATCTGTTTTACTTTGTGCATAATAGAATTTGCATTGAGGACAATGCAAAATTTAGGTGTGGGGTGGGAATTAGTCATTTTACACTTTATCTTAGTCATTTTTTCTTTTTATGTCATTTTTCTCTTTTCCAAAATATATATATATATATATATATATATATATATATTGTCACTTGCCAACTTAATAGAGTTGATTAATAATTGATTAATTTGATAGAATTTAAGTCTTCTAATTCTTAGTTAGTTCTATACTCAAGTTTACCTTTTATGATAACTCCAAATAAATTTCTCAAGAAATGCTTTTCAAAATAATATACTTTACTTAAGTTTTAACTTAGATTTTTAATTAAAGTTTTGCATGCCTAACTTAAAGTTGAAAATAATTTTTCAAGTTATCTTGATCCAAATATTGTTCGAATATATATACATATACACATATATATATTATACTAACTTAACAAAAGAAGAAAAATTTCTCTTAAAATCATTGGTGGTTCTATTTTACTAAGCCTAAGTTGACTGAGTAATTAAGCCCAGAAGTATTTCTATGCTTAATGACCTAAGCCCAATGGGTTGGGATTCATTGGCCCAAAACTCGCTAAATGGTCACTTAGAAAGCCCGATTAAAAGAACAATACCGCCAAGGAATAAAGAGTAAATAAAATAATAATAATAATAATAATAATAATAATAAAAATCATACTAACCATGTTTTTATATAGTTATATTTGTATATGTTCTTGAAGAATTAAATGGATTAAAAGACTTGAAGTTTGTTTAAAACAAAGAGTTAGCATGTTCTTTTCAAAACTTTTAAATTAAAATTTTGAGTTAAACTTGGTTTTGTATAACTATAATGGAAGGATTTTCTTAAGAAAATTACATTGGAGTTATGATAAAACGCTTTCTTGAGTATTAACCAACTTCAATTGGAATGTTTGAAGACATCAAATGAATTAATTATTTTATTAACTTCTTTAAATTGGCAAGTTGACTGAATTTTGTGGGTATATTCACGCAAACCCTCACGAGACTACAACTCGTCCACTAGGGTAACCTAGGGGTTTAAAGGCTTGTTGTATGCTAAATACAACCGCGATTCTGAAAGTGAGTTAGATTTTCTTTTTATTTTCTCTGCTAGAGGACTAGCAAAAGTTTAGGTGTGGAGATATTTAATTATCACATTTTAATTACATTTTATACCCTTATTACCTATGTTATATGAATAACGATATTACTAATAATCATTTTATCTTATTTTGCGTGCTAATAAAGAAATAATGAATAAAGCCCAAATGACTCAAATTCTCTGAATTTCTACCAATTTTTGAAGCCCAAATCTGAAGACAAACAAAGGCCCAAGATACCAAAATGATCCAAGAGAAATTCGTGAAGAAAAATCAAGAAAAGACAAATTCGGTTGGAAACCAATCGGTTGACCAACCGGTTAGCCAACCGGTTGGCTAACCGGTTGGCTAACCGATCGGTTCCCAACAGATTTCAGATTAATGGCTGATTTCTCTTCCTTTTTGGCCAAGTTTGATCCAATGGTTCACATCAACTCCGTTGGGCTATAAATAGGGGTGAATGCTGAGGGTTTTGAGTGTGAAATATTTTGTAAAAACTCTATTTGGAGATGAGGGTTACTCTTAATTGAGAAGACCTTCTAAAAATTATAACTTTTGTTACACAATAAATAAAATTTTGCACCCCTTCAATTTCCTTTTTCTTCTTCTAATCCAAGGACCAAAAGGAGGATTAGATTAAGATCAGGAGTTGTTGGTTTCTATTTTATTTCTTTTTCATTTTCTTTCTTGTTCATTTAATTGCTTTGTAGCTTAGATTTACTTTCATGCAATTTAATTTCATGCAATTTACTTTCATGCAATGTATTTAATTCTTGCATTTACTTTCTAGAATAGATTTTTCTTTTCTTTAATTCACCTTGAGGCTAGAACCCTCTAGGGAATTACCCTTTTCTAAGTGTAGAGCTAATATTTGTGGGATCCCTAGAGATTGTTTGAAACTAGCTAACAAATCCAACTCATTCTTGTGATATTGAGATAAGCTAAGTGGATCTACTCTAGATTCCTCATATCTTTAATTAATCCTCCATACTTTACATTCTTAATTTTCCTCTTATCCTTGTTTTTCATTTGTTTATTTTTCTTTAATTGTCTTTCTCCTCTTTTGATTTCTTTTTCTTTTTATTTACACAAATCACAATCACCCTCCTTCTCTCACACTCATTTTCTTTTTATTTTCACTTTACCACTTCCATCTTTAAACCCCTCACACTCATTTTCTTCCTCGCTTTATCACACACATTTTCTAAATCTCCACTCTCATTTTTTCCTCGCTTTATTGCACATAATCCACAATCCACTCTCTCTTATCTCTCACGAACCACTTTCACCATTTTCTCACTTTCATTTTATTTGAATAACTCCTAATTGTCATGCGCATAATTTGAGAACCAAAACTTGAACAAAACTCTTCCTACTTCCCGTTCCTCGTGGGATCGATAATCTTAAATACTATAACATGATAAAGGTTGTATACTTGCAACTCTAGGAGGTAATCATTTATTTTCCCATCATGTCGCCATTGAGAAACGCAATCTTTACATCCATCTGATGTAGGTCAAGGTCAAAATGTGCCAGTGCCATTATTGTCCCGAAAGAGTCTTTCGATAAAACCGGAGAGAAAATCTCTTTATAGTCGATGCCTTCTTTCTGTGTAAAGTCTTTAGCAACAAGACGAGATTTGTACCTCTCCACATCGCCTTTCGAGTCCCTCTTGGTTTTAAATATCCATTTGCAACCAATGAGTTTCGCACCTTCAGGCAACGGGACAAGAACCCAGACGTCATTGTCCTTCATGGACTTTATCTCTCATTCATGGCATCAATCCACTGTTGAGATTTAGAATTTTTCATGGTTTGACGGAAGTTGATATGATCATCTTCCACCATACCAATGTCATCCTCATGTTCTTGGAGAAATATAATATAATCATTTGAAACCGCGCTTCTCCTTTCTCTAGTGGATCTTCTTAATGGCACAGGTTCTTGAGGTGATAGAGTTTGTTCTTCTAAAATAATTTCTGCAATGGGAGGTTTTATGACATTGTCTTGATCTGGATCTGTTTCTTGAACAATGTCAGGAATAGAAGCCTGATCGACGTCAATAGAAGCTGTGGAAACACTAACATATTCCTCTTCAAAGACAAAGTCCTTAACCTTATCTTCCCCCGCAAACTCAACATCCTCAAGGAACCGGGCATTTCCCGTCTCAAATATAGACTTGAAAGCAGGATCATAAAATTTACAACCCCTGGATCTCTCAGAGTAACCAACAAAGTAGCAGCTGACCGTTCTAGAGTCCAGTTTCTTTTCATGTGGCCTATAAGGCCTAGCCTAAGCTGGACATCCCTAAATATGCAGATGCTTTAGACTAGATTTTTTCATCCATCCAAAGTTCATAAGGGGTTTTGGCAGTCGCTTTAGTGGGTACTCTATTGAGTATATAAGCTGCAGTCTTTAATGCTTCTCCCCAGAGAGATTCTGATAACTTGACATGACTAATCATGCTCCTTACCATGTCCTTAAGCGTTCTGTTTTGTCTTTCGGCAACACCATTCATGGTAGGAGAATCAGGCATGGTGTACTGTGGGACGATACCGCACTCCTCCAGGAATTTAGCAAATGGTCCCGGACGTTGTTCACCTGAACAGTCATATCTGCCGTAATAATCACCTCCATGGTCAGATCTAACGCTTTTGATACTTTTGTTGAGTTGGTACTCAACCTCAGCTTTGTAAGCTTTGAACACGTCCAGTAATTGGGACTTTTCATGTATGAGATAAAGATAGCCATAACGTGAAAAATCGTCTATGAACGTGATAAAATATTGTTGACCATTCCAAGAAACTGTAGGGAATGGCCCACAAATATCTGTATGTATCAGTTCTAAGACGTCTGTAGCCCTGTTGGCACCAAATCTCCTTATATTTATTTGTTTTCCCTTTATGCAATTAGTACAAATTTTAAAATTTGTAAAATCAATGTGATCTAGAATCCCGTCTGACACAAGTCACTCAATTCTTCTTTTGGAGATGTGACCTAATCTCATATACCATAATGAAGCGGAATTCTCACTTGTTAATTTTCTCTTTACACATCGAGTGCTTAATTGCAAGGTTTCATGATATGAAGCAACCATATCAAGTAAATAAAGGTTATCAACATAAAATAAAGAACAGGTACCAACCAAATTTAAATTTTGAAAAAGACTAAATTTGTCATTTCCAAAAGAACAAAAATAACCAAATTTGTCCAATACAGGAATAGAAACCAAATTCCATCTAAATGACAGTACTACATAAGTCTCTTTCAAATCCAAATAACAACCGGACTTTAACAATAACCTAAATGTCCCAATTGCCTCAACTTCAACCTTCTTGCCGTCGCCCACATAGATGTATCTTTCATCATCACTTGGCTTTCAGTAGCTCAGGCAACCCTGCATAGACACGTTGATGTTAGTTGTGGCAGCAGAATCTAACCACCACATGTGTCTAGGTACCGAAGATAAATTAATCTCAGAACAAATAAAATTGAAAAGTGTACCTTTCTTTGCACGCCATGCGTGATAATTGGTATAATTTTTCTTCTTGTGTCCCGCAGCCCCACAGAAGAAACCACTATCTCCATTGTTTGCCTTGTGTTGTTTCTTTTGTGGTTGAGCTTCTGCAGCTTCCTTATTTTTCATTCTTTTCTTCCCTTTGTCCTTGGAAGTATTAGCCAAATGAGCACTTTCTGTCTTCTCTTGCTTCAACCTTTCCTCTTCTTGCACACAATGTGAAATAAGCTCATTAAGAGACCAAGTCTCCTATTGGCAATTGTAGCTCACTTTAAATTGACTGAATTGTGTGGGAAGAGATATAAGAACCAAATGCACAAACAAGTCCTCAGCAAGTTCAAGATTAAGTGCTTTCAACTTTGAAGCAGTGTGAGACATCTCAATAATGTACTCCCTAATGTTCCCTTTCCCTTTGTATCTTATTGAGATAAGATTTGCCAAAAGTGTACTAGTTTCAGTCTTTTCATTCTTGGCAAACATTTTCTCAATGTCCTCAAGGAACTCTTTGGCAGTAGCTATCTTCTCAAACATAGTGCCCCTGATACTTCTGGAATGGTCATTTTCATGATCATCATACACATGCGATTTGACTTTTCCCACCTCTCCTTGTCCCTTTTCTCATCAATGAAACTTCTATCTGTAAGAGGTGCAGGAGAAGGAAGCCTTAATGCAAGGTCGAGATCCATGACTCTGAGAACTATCATAACGTTCTCTTGCCATGATTTGAAGTTGGTTCCGTTTAGCATAGGAATGCAATTAATGTTGATAGTGATATTTGAAGCAGAATTAATAGCTGAATCGAGAACAATATAAGAAAATAAATTAGCTCAAATAAGAAACCAAATCAAAATTTATGAATTCAAAATTGACAATACTCATCTCAAGATACCTAACACAACATTAATATTTAGTCTTTGGACGAAATATTAATTTGCAAGTGGTATTCTTAGTGTAGTGATCAAACATTGATAATAAGACATGTCAAATAATAAACCTTTCTTTGGACCGATTTATTATTCACATATTAAACCTAATAATTATCACATATTTATCACCATAGGAATGCATATGATTCATTCAAATATCAATCCTCCTTTGGGCTGATTAATATTTACATAAATCATATACACACTACCAATTTGATGTTTAAAATAAATTGATCTACACAATAGAGGCTACTTTGGTAACATGTTAGTTTCAATCAATTCTTTTCAATACATCATATATCTCTAATAAACTTTAATGCCAATAATTTGAATCCAATAAAATAAAATTTTAAATTCCAAACAAAAATATATAGATATTGTTTAAAGTTTGGATGACATTATATATGCAAATGGGCCAAAATAAAATAAATAAAACTGTAGCACATTTGTTTTGGCACTGCAGCAAAAGAAAGGCCGACTCTGTAGCAATCGAAATTGTTACTGTAGCAAAAGAAATACCGCAAAACTCGTACTACTGTAGCAATTTGTTTCGGACTGTATCACAGAACAGGCGGCACTATAGCAGCAGCCGAAAACACAGTAAAAAGAGCGGTACTGTAGCGATTGGTGTTACTGTAGAGACAAGACACTGTAGCGGAATTTGTTTTCCCTTTATGCAATTAGTACAAATTTTAAAATTTGTAAAATCAATGTGATCTAGAATCCCGTCTGACACAAGTCACTCAATTCTTCTTTTGGAGATGTGACCTAATCTCATATACCATAATGAAGCGGAATTCTCACTTGTTAATTTTCTCTTTACACATCGAGTGCTTAATTGCAAGGTTTCATGATATGAAGCAACCATATCAAGTAAATAAAGGTTATCAACATAAAATAAAGAACAGTACCAACCAAATTTAAATTTTGAAAAGACTAAATTTGTCATTTCCAAAAGAACAAAAATAACCAAATTTGTCCAATACAGGAATAGAAACCAAATTCCATCTAAATGACATTACTACATAAGTCTCTTTCAAATCCAAATAACAACCGGACTTTAACAATAACCTAAATGTCCCAATTGCCTCAACTTCAACCTTCTTTGTAAGCCCACATAGATGTATCTTTCATCATCACTTGGCTTTCGGTGCTCGAGGCAACCACATGAAACACGTTGATGATGTTAGTTGTGGCGAGAATCTAACCACCACATGTGTCTAGATGCAGAAGATAAATTAATCTCGAACAAATAAAATTGAAAAGTGTACCTTTCTTTGCACGCCATGCGTGATAATTGGTATAATTTTTCTTCTTGTGTCCGCGGCCAGGAAGAAACCACTATCTCCATTGTTTGCCTTGTGTTGTTTCTTTTGTGGTTGAGCTTAGGCTTCCTTATTTTTCATTCTTTTCTTCCCTTTGTCCTTGGAAGTATTAGCCAAATGAGCACTTTCTGTCTTCTCTTGCTTCAACCTTTCCTCTTCTTGCACACAATGTGAAATAAGCTCATTAAGAGACCAAGTCTCCTATTGGCAATTGTAGCTCACTTTAAATTGGTGAATTGTGTGGGAAGAGATATAAGAACCAAATGCACAAACAAGTCCTCGGCAAGTTCAAGATTAAGTGCTTTCAACTTTGAAGCAGTGTGAGACATCTCAATAATGTACTCCCTAATGTTCCCTTTCCCTTTGTATCTTATTGAGATAAGATTTGCCAAAAGTGTACTAGTTTCAGTCTTTTCATTCTTGGCAAACATTTTCTCAATGTCCTCAAGGAACTCTTTGGCAGTAGCTATCTTCTCAAACATAGTGCCCCGATATACGGAATGGTCATTTTCATGATCATCATACACATGCGATTTGACTTTTCCCACCTCTCCTTGTCCCTTTTCTCATCAATGAAACTTCTATCTGTAAGAGGTGCAGGAGAAGGAAGCCTTAATGCAAGGTCGAGATCCATGACTCTGAGAACTATCATAACGTTCTCTTGCCATGATTTGAAGTTGGTTCCGTTTAGCATAGGAATGCAATTAATGTTGATAGTGATATTTGAAGCGTAATTAATAAATAACTGAACAATATAAGAAAATAAATTAGCTCAAATAAGAAACCAAATCAAAATTTATGAATTCAAAATTGACAATACTCATCTCAAGATACCTAACACAACATTAATATTTAGTCTTTGGACGAAATATTAATTTGCAAGTGGTATTCTTAGTGTAGTGATCAAACATTGATAATAAGACATGTCAAATAATAAACCTTTCTTTGGACGATTTATTATTCACATATTAAACCTAATAATTATCACATATTTATCACCATAGGAATGCATATGATTCATTCAAATATCAATCCTCCTTTGGGCTGATTAATATTTACATAAATCATATACACACTACCAATTTGATGTTTAAAATAAATTGATCTACACAATAGAGGCTACTTTGGTAACATGTTAGTTTCAATCAATTCTTTTCAATACATCATATATCTCTAATAAACTTTAATGCCAATAATTTGAATCCAATAAAATAAAATTTTAAATTCCAAACAAAAAATATATAGATATTGTTTAAAGTTTGGATGACATTATATATGCAAATGGGCCAAAATAAAATAAATAAAACTGTAGCACATTTGTTTTGGCACTGCAGCAAAAGAAAGGCCGACTCTGTAGCAATCGAAATTGTTACTGTAGCAAAAAGAAATACCGCAAAAACTCGTACTACTGTAGCAATTTGTTTCGGACTGTATCACAGAACAGGCGGCACTATAGCAGCAGCCGAAAACACAGTAAAAAAGAGCGGTACTGTAGCGATTGGTGTTACTGTAGAGACAAGACACTGTAGCGGAATTTTTTTTTCCAAAGGTTTTTAACCTGAAATCGTTTAGACTTTGATCCAAAATTAAACATCAATTAAACATGAATTCTTCTAAATCGGATTATACAATTTAAAAATAATAACCCTTTTGAATCCGAAATCATGAAGAACATACAAGAGGAAGAACTACCAAATTTTTGTTCTCAAATTAAATAATTCAAAAGAAGGATTTTTTTTTTAGATTTGAGATCATGCAAGAGAATCACATCACAAATTAAAATTGATTCTCAATAGATTAACATGAACACCGCTCTGATACCAATTGTTAGATCAAGAAAAGATAAACCTTTTGCTCTAATCAATAAAATCCTAATCAATCCCAAGGATTGTTCATGTCAAACTATTGAGATAATTAAGAAGATGCGGAACCATACCTGAATCCATGAAAAAGGATGTGATTCTGGAGTTTTGAGATGTAGATCTTCCAAATCTTGTATGTATATATCCTCCTTAGAGAAACCCTAATCCTTCTGAAGATGGGAAATCAGAAAAAGATTCTACGTAGAGATTTATGGAACCACAACCCTATTTATAACTGAATCAGTTATTCATAATTATCAATTCAGCCCATCATAGGATTAATAATTATATTTTGGTCTCTACACATAGGAGGCCCATACTTTAATTATGCATTAAAAGCCCAAACCCTAAATTAGATCACTTTAATGGGCTAACCTTGATTGATAGTACATAATACATATTTATTTAATATATTGGCCAATATATTGGATTTAAATCCAACATTTTAATGATTAAATTTTACATAAACGTTCCAATTTTAGATGACAAAGTGTGATCATCGATGATCAAGTATTGATCACCAATAATGAAACTTCGACTATCGATGGTTAAGTTGCCGATTTAAGAATTCGACCGATTTGAATTTAATCGAGTCATTTATTGTTAAGGGTACATAGGCTCTTTCCTTATGTTTTTCCTTTGAAATTCCTACCTAATTCAGAAAGAAATATATATATATATATATATATATATATATATATATATATATATATATATATATATATATATATATATATATATATATATATATATATATATATATATATATATATATATATATATATATATATATATATATATATATATATATATATATATATATATATATATAATAGTTTTATGCACATGCAATGCACGTGGTTAAATATCAAAATAATTTAATTTTTATTTATTTCATTACTATAAATAAGTCGATTCATTTTGAGTTCAAATCGGTAAAATTGGATTATTAGATTTGCTATAATTTTATTTATACATTATAAAAAAATCGATGTAATGAATTTTTATGCTAAACTGGGATCAATATACTTAATTGTGATATCTTAATTTATTCCCTAAGAAAAAATATCAATTGACACAATAATATATTCAATCGTAATAGTAAAAGAAAATAAGTTAAAATGATGCTACTGGTCATATTCTAAACTCTACTAATCCCAAGCTATAATATAGAGTCAAGCATGAATAACAATATCATTATGGACTATAGTTCTAGCAAGAAAGAAACTAAATTTCTTATTACATTGAAAATAGAATTGCGACACTTTGGGACATTATAAGCTCATGTTTTATAATAAACAATCTCAAAAGCAAACATAAAAAAAGAAGTACGACAAACATGATATATATATGAGATCTCATTACATCATTTGATAGACTTAAAATAATAAAAGACAAAAACTAAAGATTAATGGTAACTATAGTATAATTTTATATGATAAAAGCAATCACATAAGCATACAAAACTACTAAAAATTTTGCATGAAAATCCCTTATAAAAATTCCTAACTCTACTAAAAAATTAAGTTATAATATAAAATATTCAAAAATACTATCCTTTATTCTTTTTGTTTCATATTTTAATTGAGCCGAGATCAATCTTTCTCCACCTTTATTTTTTTCCTGGGCAATTCTAGAGTAGCGTCTTCTTCATCTACGTCGATTGTGATATCAGGCTGTAGTTGGATTTCTTATGCTATTATATTTCTTTTGCCTCGTTCGTCTTTTGTCTTCTTATCTAACTTCACCAGGAATTTGAATGTCTTTCCGATGTTCAACACAAATTTCTAAAAATATAGACTTTGATTATTTTTCTGTTTTAATGAGAACAAATGTTAATTTCATATATATAAAATATTTTTTGATTTTCTAATTTATTACTTGAATAGAGTTAGGAATTACCTCTTCTTTCTCTACAATGAATTCTTCGGCTGTGCATCCAATAAGAGTTTCTGCTGCATCAAACAGTGTTACCCTTGCATTGTCCGTGCCATTTTCCACAGGAATCTTAACTACATACATGTAGTTTTCATTGTTGATTTCTGGATATATGTTAATATTGTATTTTAATATGTTCATGTCATAAAAAAAAGATATATTACTTAACCTTGGTACTGAGTCATCGGCGATTCTACGGCATTTATCATTCAGACACTCTTTATTAACATCTAGAATAGCTATTATGATAAATTAATTACCTCTAGAATAGCTATTGTGACTTTAAAGTTAATTACATGTTTGTTGGTTGTAGAACTTCCTTGTATACCATATTTTTTGTGTATCTTTCATCTTCTTTAAATTTTCCGTCCGATGTTATTAGGACTTTGGTTGTTGTCATTGAAGTTCCTCGTAATAAAGCAACATATAGCTGTCCATGAGAGAAAACGTGTTGAGGTAGATAGATGCCTACATTAGGTATTGTTTGTCCTTGGAATTTGCTGATTGTCATTGCAAAACATAGCTATATTGAAAATTGATTGCGTTTGAACTTGAATGGGAACCCCTCATCTTCTAGTGGAGACAACGGTATTCTTGGCAAGAAAACTTCTTTCCCAGCATGTTGGCCCATTGTGATCTTAGCTTGAATTATATTACAATTAAAATCTTGACATGTCATTCTTGTTCTGTTGCATAGCCCATTAGTCAGATCCAGGTTCCTTAATAAAATAATAGGACAATGCTTCTTTAATACCAGCTTGTGGGGTGGTAGTCTATTTGGTAGTAACGTGTTCAGGAATTCTTGCTTGTAATGATGATCAGTGTCATCAACTGCTTCATCAAAGCTGTAGAATTTTTTTCCTTCACCTGTAATTATTTTATGATTCTATCATTTAGCATGTCGACATATTCATTTTTTATTGCGAGGATAGCTCGATCTTTTATATAGTCAATAGATTGGAAGTTCTCATCTAAAGATGAAAAATTGAATGTATGAGACAATCTTATGGTAAATCATCACTTCGATTCTTGATCAAAATAAGAGTGGGCAGCGCTATTAGATCATCAGCCACCGTCGGTTCATCTCCATTCCCAACTCTAAGAAGGAAGTTGCTAAATGTTGAATCTGTCCTTGCTCTCATATTCTCTGATAGCTTTAACTTTTCCATTTTGTTCCACAAATATGAGCTTACTAAACTTTCTCTAACAGTTTGTGATCTTATTGCGTGGGGTACTACTGGTAAAACTTGTCTAAAATCCCCACTAAATACAATTACTTTACCGCCAAATGGTTCATCTCGATCCAATATATCCCTTAATATTCTATCTAATGTTTCAATTGCAACATGTTTAGCAATTGGAGCTTCATACCAAATTATTAATCTGGCTATCTTAATTAGCTTTGAGGTTCCATCTTGCTTGGATATGCTACATATAGATGATTCTGTTGTTGAGATTTTCATCTTAAATCTGGAATGTGTTGTTCGGCCTCTAGGCATTATTACAGCTGCTACGCCCGATGTCGCTGTAGCAAGAGCTATAATCCCTTCTGATCCTACTTTGGCAAGTAGAACACGGTATAAGAATGTCTTCCCAGTTCCTCCAGGCCCATCAATAAAGAAAACCCCACTTTTATTTACCTAAACTCGTGCTAATATGAAAGTATACGCATTATGTTGTTCAGAGTTGAGTGTTGATTTAACATTGAGGTCTTCAATTAGAATTTGTACATCGAGTTCATCTTGAATTTCTCTTGGGTATAAACTTCCTTTTGAATTAGGGTTATGTTGAATAGGTGGTAAATCAAATTTCTTGATATCCTTTCCCATGCCCTCTAAGAAGAATTTAATGTTACAAAGGGTGTCATTTATCATTGAAACTCTCGTAGCACCAGGTTACCTTGAGAAGTCTTCAGATAATGAGTCAATGTATCGATCCCATAATTTATTAACATCTATGGGCTCACAGTGATCCAGTATAGTTGCAAATAAATGGCGAAGGGTTGCTGGCATTTGGAAGATGACGGCTTCATCTAAGCATTCTCTAATGCTATTATCTGATTCTAATAAACCTAATTTCTAGGCTGATTGTTTGAATGATGTGCATTGAATTCCATCCACGATCAATAGATTCTCAAATGAGGTGGGGCATCTAATGTGAGTAAGTAAAAGTCATAAGTAATAGCTCTCTCCTTCAATTGGATTAGCACCATTTATACGGCCTATCACTTGTCTTTGTTTTCTTGGACTCTAATATTTTTTTGTTGAATCCCAAACATAGTATTCTGGAAGTTCACAATATAATAACTCTTTTTCCTACTCTTTTTCTGGTTTCTACTTGTTTACTTCTTTAATTTTTGAACATAGTGTAAAAGTTTCTGTAGGCATTGCCTTGGAGACATGGTCCCAGTGGATGAGCTTCGATAGGTCTTGATTTTTCCAATAGGAAACAAAATGTTGATTCGTGATTATCACATTTTAATTACATTTTTATACCCTTATTACCTATGTTATATGAATAACGATATTACTAATAATTATTTTTATCTTATTTTGCAGGCTAATAAAGAAATAATGAATAAAAGCCCAAATGACTCAAATTCTTTGAATTTCTACCAATATTTGAAGCCCAAATCTGAAGACAAATAAAGGCCCAAGATACCAAATTGATCCAAGAGAAATTCGTGAAGAAAAATCAAGAAAAGACAAATTCGGTTGGGAACCAATCGGTTGACCAACGGTTGGCTAACCGATCGACCAACCGATCGGTTTGCAACAGATTCAATTAATGGTGGATTTCTCTTCCTTTTGGCTAGGTTTGATCCAATAGTTCACATCAACTCCGTTGGGCTATAAATAGGGTGAATCTGAGGGTTTTGAGTGTGAAATATTTTGTAAAACTCCATTTGGAGAGGAGGGTCACTCTTAATTGAGAAGACCTTTCAAAATTGTAACTTTTATTACACAATAAATGAAATGTTTCACCTTCAATTTCCTTTCTCTTCTTCTAATCCAAGGACCAAAAGGAGGATTAGATTAAGATCAGAGTTGTTGGTTTCTATTTTATTTCTTTTAAATTTCTTTCTTGTTCATTTTATTGCTTTGTAGCTTAGATTTACTTTCATGCAATTTAATTTCATGCAATTTACTTTCATGCAATTTACTTTCATGCAATGTATTTAATTCTTGTATTTACTTTCTAGAATAGATTTTTCTTTTCTTTAATTCACCTTGAGGCTAGAACCCTCTAGGGAATTACCCTTTCTAAGTGTGGAGCTAATATTTGTGGGATCCTAGAGATTGTTTGAAACTAGCTAACAAATCCAACTCATTTTCATGAGATTGAGATAAGCTAAGTGGATCTACTCTAGATTCCTCATATCTTTAATTAATCATTCATACTTTACCTTCTTTATTTTCCTCTTATCCTTGCTTTTCATTTGTTTGTTATTTTCCTTTATTCTTGATTCTTGATTTCATTGATTTTACTTCTCTCTCAATCTCATATTCCTCCATGTGCATATAATCTCAAACCTAGTTTTGTTATTATGTGCATATAACCACAACCACATTCTCAACTTCATTTTCTCCTCTTTTGCACATAATCCACATCCACTCTCTCTTATCTCTCCACATCCACTTTCACCATTTTCTTACTTTCATTTTATTTGAATAACTCCTAATTGTCACGCGCATAATTTGAGAACCAAAACTTGAGCAAAACTCTTCCTACTTCCCGTTCCTCGTGGGATCGATAATCTTAAATACTATAATTTGATAAATGTTGTATACTTGCAACTCTAGGAGGTAATCATTTATTTCCCATCAAGTTTTTAGCGTCGTTGCCGGGGAACGGTGCATAAGTAGGATTTTGATTAACTTTGGGTTCCTTATTTTGTGTGTTTTCTTTTGTGTAGGAACTTGAAGCTTGAAGATCAAGAGTTGAAGATTCAAGATTGAAGATTTGCCTCCAACGAGGCTTTGAATAGCGATTGCGTGGGTAACTCTTCTTTCTAGTATTCTCAATTCCACCCTTTAGATAGTTCATTCACATTAGAGACAATTAGAAAAAAAAAATAAAAATAAAAATAAAAAAAGGATTTTTTTTCCCTTGTCGACCCTAATAAACTTCATTTTTTTTATTGTCGACCATAATAAAAATTAAAAAAAATTTTGTTTTTTTTTTCCTTTTTAGTTGCTTTTAATTCTTAGGGTTGCATTTCATATAATAGTAGGAATTCACCAAGTGATTTGAGCATCTTGATTTGGCACACACTTGAAAATATCTTAAGAGCAAAACCCATTAATCAAGATAAGGTGAGGGATTTCATCACCCTTTTCTTAGCCCAAAAATCACTAATTCCTCACTACACATACCCAAGCCTCTTAAAATTTGATTAGACGTTGGCCCCTAAGGATTCGAGCTCATTAAGGAACAAGAAATCCTTAAGTGAACCGGTCCAAGTTTATTTGGATTAATTGGTGTCTAAGGCAAGGTTTAGGGGTTGCGTAAGACGCTTCGAAAGGAAAGAGGTACTTAATTGATCTTTGATCTCCTCTAGTACTATCCTTACCTGGCTAATTACCCAAGTAAACTTTGATCTTTTCACTAAGGGAATTTTTAGTTAGGAGCTGGTCTAAGTCAAGTTTAGGCTTAACCCTAGAGTTAGGGTGATTGAAAAGTGATTGCCTTGATTTATTTTTAGTTAGTTTTTCCTTATTTTTTCTCATCATCTTCTTAACTTTTTCTCTTGTCCTTTTTCAAATAAAAAAAAATTGATTTTGGTGTATACAAACTTGGGTTAGGGATAATACCAATCGTTTAATTCGTTTTGATCCATCTCTTGAACCAAACGAAATGGCCAATACCAACCCACCTGTTCTTCAAGATGTTTGTTACCCCACTAGAAATGCAATCCCTCTTGCATAAAACTCCCGAGGTCAATGGAGCAAATTTGAACTTAGACCGCATTTTATTAACATGCTTCCCAAATTCCTAGGAGTAGAAACCGAAGACGCTTATATTTTTATCTCCGAATTTGAAGAAGTTTGCCTCATGATCAAGATGAGGGACTTAACTGAAGATGCGATCAAACTCGATTTATTCCATTTACCCTTAAGGACAAAGCCAAAAATGGTCAGATAGCTTGCCCATGATTCCATCTCAACTTGGGGTGAATTTGTAAAAGTTTTTCGAAAAATTCTTTCCCATCCACAAACGGTCAAGCTTAGAAACAAGATTCAAAATTTTAAAATTGTCCCGGAGAACCTTTTGGAAGTATTTTGACAAATTCAAAGATCTTCTTATCCAATGTCCTCACCATGGTCTTGAAAAGTGGCGATTATGCCAAATCATTTATGAAGGATTGGATTATTCTTTAAAACTTCCTTAGAGTCAATGTGTCAAGGGGATTTCATGAAGAAAAATGCCGATGAAGCTTGGGACTTTTAGAGAGTTTATCCGAGAAAACCATGCAAGGGGAACATTCGATGACCGTGTTTCATCGGTTTCCCAACCCAAAACCGTGGTCTGTCCTTAGAAACGAACATAGCCTCAAGCAAAGATGGCTACAATCATGCGTAGGTTAGAAGCTTTAGAAGTCAATGAACGAGCTCCGCTCAAATCAACCAAGTTTACGCCTCGGGTTGTCATAGCTGTCTGTCTCCATCTCATGTTTCAGAGGAATGTCCTCTTTTAGGATCCGGTCACCACTAGGTCGATAAACGCCGCATTTCGTCCGGTGAATGATCCATTTTCTCCGACCTACAATCCGGGTTGGAGAAATCATCCAAATTTTGCATGGAACCGGGAAACTACTCCGAAATCAAAATTTCACTCCCTCTTCAACCCAACAATTCTCTAGGGCAATACGGTTCCTCTCAATTTTCAACAACCAAATCGTCATTTCAAAATCGGTCTCCTCATCACCAATCTGCAAATCACACTCCTCAAATTGTTGATCATGATAAACGTCTTAATGTTCGAAAAGGGTCTAGAAACTTTGATTAAAACCTCTACGGACCACGAACTTATTGACTCAAACATCAAACACGTTGAATTCCTTCATGCAATCAACCGCAAATCCTCACTTCCAACACTCAAGCCATAGCTAGGTTAGAAACCCAACTTGGTCAACTAGCTAATGCCATGAGTGAGAGAGAGAAAGGAACTTTTCGAGTCAACCCGTGCCCAACCGAAGGACACGGATCAAGTTCAACCTACCAAGCTGAAGTGAATGCAATCCATTCACTACGGTCAGTAGACAGTCGATAATCGGTTAGAATGCATCTAAGTGAAACCCTTGAACCGTAACAAATTCTCTCTCCTTCGATATCTCTACTGTAAATCACACCCTTCGATGACTCGGAACACGAACTGAACGAGTCTAATCAATTTAAACCAGATGCTCCTTACAGGATAGACTCGGGCCTAGGAAGCACTCCTCTCAGAGGAGAAAATTCTAGAGACTTTCAAGGTGTTAAGGTCAACATTCCTCTTTTAGATGTCATTGAACAAATTCCTTCTTATGCCAAATTTTTAAAGGAATTATGTACCAAAAGAGGCAAATAAATGTTCCAAAGAAAGTCTTTCTCACGCCAATATCGGTGAAGTCCTCTCAAAGTCCTGTACCATTGAAACATAAGGATCCAGTTGTCCTACCATCCCATGTATCATTGGTAATACTCATATCGATAAAGCTTTTAGACTTAGGGGCCGGTGTCAACTTGCTTCGTATTCAATCTACCAACAACTAGGTGTCGGGGAACTCAAGCCAACTAGATGCACACTTGATTAGGCGATAGATCTGTTAAGGTCCCTATGGGTGAAATAACGGATGTATTGATAAAGGTTGGAGACTTTATTTTTCTGTTGATTTTGTAGTCCCGAAACGCAACCCGCTTCCAATCCCGGCGACGATACCGTGATCTTAGGAAGACCGTTCTTAGCCACTTCTAATGCTCTCATCAACCGTAGAACTGGTCACATGAAGCATCTTTTGGGAATCATTGCTGAACTTAATATTTTCAATCCAGAAATAATATTGATAATCACCTTCGAAATCAATTACATCCAAGAAAGTTTAACAGTAGAGAATGAATCGACATTAGTTTTGAGGAAATCTTTCATGAGGCTGGAAATCTTAAACAATTCGGTTTTATTTTTCAAAATGAGGAAGCTGTGTTGAATACATGCCTCTTGAATGCAACATTCAAGAACTCTTTTCGATGAGCTTAGATTTTGAAAGAGCAACCAAAATGTCAAATTTTCATTAATCAAAAATCTAAGTTCAAAATGCATAACACCAATAAGACCTACCTTAACTTGCAAAACACATTGCAAACCTTGAAATTTTCAATTTGAGAACTTCATTGATTATATCATCTTAAAATTCTTTAAATTTGGGTAGAATTTTCAGCAATAAGGGAGGATTTAATGTAGAATGTGAGCTTCTCATGTTTTATCTTTTATTCTATATTTTTATTTTTGTCCCACAATAATAATAAAAGAATTTATTCTTCTCTCATGTGAGAGTTTCTTGTTCTTTTCAAAAAAAAAAAAAAGAAAATAAATTTTTGACTTCACCTTCTCATACCAAAGGTAATTACAGAATTTTTATCATTGTTCGAAGTCGACCGAACAATTGTAAGTGCTTCCATGCTTATCTGTTTTACTTTGTGCATAATAGAATTTGCATTGAGGACAATGCAAAATTTAGGTGTGGGGGTGGGAATTAGTCATTTTGCTCTTTATCTTAGTCATTTTTCTCTTTTTCTTACCAATTTTTTTATGTCATTTTTTCCCTCTTTTCATAAAAAAAATCACTTGCTAACTTAATAGAGTTGTTTAATAATTGATTTATTTGATAGAATTTAAGTCTTCTAATCCTTAGTTAGTTCTATACTCAAGTTTACCTTTTATGATAACTCCAAATAAATTTCTTAAGAAATGATTTTCAAGTAGTATACTTTACTTAAGTTTTAACTTAGATTTTTAATTAAAGTAATGGAATTTTTGCATGCCTAACTTAGCGTTGAAAATAATTTTTCAAGTTGTCTTGATCAAATATTGTTCAGAATATATATACATATACACATATATATATTATACTAACTTAACAAAAGAAGAAAAATTTCTCTTAAAATTATTGGTGGTTCTATTTTACTAAGCCTAAGTTGACTGAGTAATTAAGCCCAAGGAGTATTTCTATGCTTAATGACCTAAGCCCAATTGGGTTGGGATTCATTGGCCCAAAACTCGCTAAATGGTCACTTAGAAAGCCCGATTAAAAGAACAAAACCACCAAGGAATAAAGAGTTAAAAAAATTCATACTAATCATGTTTTTATATATAGTTATATTTGTATATGTTCTTGAAAAATTAAATGGATTTAAAGACTTGAAGTTTGTTTAAAACAAAGAGTTAGCATGTTCTTTTCAAAACTTTCAAATTAAATTTTTGAGTTAAACTTGGTTTTGTATAACTATAATGAAAGGATTTTCTTAAGAAAATTACATTGGAGTTATGATAAAACGTTTTCTTGAGTTTTAACCAACTACAATTGGAATGTTTGAAGATATCAAATGAATTAATTATTTTATTAACTTCTTTAAATTGGCAAGTTGACTGAATTTTGTAGGTATATTCACTGCAAACCCTCACGAGACTACAACTCGTCCACTAGGGTAACCTAGGGGTTTAAAGGCTTGTTGTATGTGCTAAATACAACCGCGATTCCTGCGAAAGTGAGTTAGGTTTTCTTTTTATTTTCTTTGCTAGAGGACTAGCAAAAGTTTAGGTGTGGGGGTATTTGATTATCACATTTTAATTATATTTTTATACCCTTATTACCTATGTTATATGAATAACGATATTACTAATAATTATTTTTATTTATTTTGCGTGCTAATAAAGAAATAATGAATAAAAGCCCAAATGACTCAAATTTTCAATTTCTACTAATATTTGAAGCCCAAATCTGAAGACAAACAAAGGCCCAAGATACCAAATTGATCCAAGAGAAATTCGTGAAGAAAAATCAAGAAAAGACAAATTCGGTTGGGAACCAATCGGTTGACCAACCGGTTGGCTAACCGGTTGGCTAACCGATCGGCCAACCGATCGGTTTGCAACAGATTCCGAATTAATGGTGGATTTCTCTTCCTTTTTGGCTAGGTTTGATCCAATGGTTCACATCAACTCCGTTGGGCTATAAATAGGGGTGAATGCTGAGGGTTTTGAGTGTGAAATATTTTGTAAAAACTCCATTTGGAGAGGAGGGTCACTCTTAATTGAGAAGACCTTTCAAAATTGTAACTTTTGTTACACAATAAATGAAATGTTTCACCCCTTCAATTTCCTTTCTCTTCTTCTAATCCAAGGACCAAAGGAGGATTAGATTAAGATCGAGGAGTTATTGGTTTCTATTTTATTTCTTTTCAATTTCTTTCTTGTTCATTTTATTGCTTTGTAGCTTAGATTTACTTTCATGCAATTTAATTTCATGCAATTTACTTTCATGCAATTTACTTTCATGCAATGTATTTAATTCTTGTATTTACTTTCTAGAATAGAATTTTCTTTTCTTTAATTCACCTTGAGGCTAGAACACTCTAGGGAATTACCCTTTTCTAAGTGTGGAGCTAATATTTGTGGGATCCCTAGAGATTGTTTGAAACTAGCTAACAAATCCAACTTATTTTCATGAGATTGAGATAAGCTAAGTGGATCTACTCTAGATTCCTCATATCTTTAATTAATCCTCCATACTTTACCTTCTTTATTTTCCTCTTATCCTTGCTTTTCATTTGTTTGTTATTTTCCTTTATTCTTGATTCTTGATTTCATTGATTTTTACTTCTCTCTCAATCTCATATTCCTCCATGTGCATATAATCTCAAACCTAGTTTTGTTATTATATGCATATAACCATAACCACATTCTCAACTTCATTTTCTCCTCTTTTGCACATAATCCACATCCACTCTCTCTTATCTCTCCACATCCACTTTCACCATTTTCTTACTTTCATTTTATTTGAATAACTCCTAATTGTCAGCATAATTTGAGAACCAAAACTTGAGCAAAAATTTTTCAAGTTGTCTTGATCCAAATATTGTTCAGAATATATATACATATACACATATATATATTATACTAACTTAACAAAAGAAGAAAAATTTCTCTTAAAATTATTGGTGGTTCTATTTTACTAAGTAAGTGATGAGTAATTAAGCCCAAGGAGTATTTCTATGCTTAATGACCTAAGCCCAATTGGGTTGGGATTCATTGGCCCAAAACTCGCTAAATGGTCACTTAGAAAGCCGATTAAAAAGAACAAAACCACCAAGGAATAAAGAGTTAAAAAAATTCATACTAATCATGTTTTTATATATAGTTATATTTGTATATGTTCTTGAAAAATTAAATGGATTTAAAGACTTGAAGTTTGTTTAAAACAAAGAGTTAGCATGTTCTTTTCAAAACTTTCAAATTAAATTTTTGAGTTAAACTTGGTTTTGTATAACTATAATGAAAGGATTTTCTTAAGAAAATTACATTGGAGTTATGATAAAACGTTTTCTTGAGTTTTAACCAACTACAATTGGAATGTTTGAAGATATCAAATGAATTAATTATTTTATTAACTTCTTTAAATTGGCAAGTTGACTGAATTTTGTAGGTATATTCATGCAAACCCTCACGAGACTACAACTCGCCCACTAGGGTAACCTAGGGTTTTAAAGGCTTGTTGTATGTGCTAAATACAACCGATTCTGCGAAAGTGAGTTAGGTTTTCTTTTTATTTTCTTTGCTAGAGGACTAGCAAAAGTTTAGGTGTGGGGGTATTTGATTATCACATTTTAATTATATTTTTATACCCTTATTACCTATGTTATATGAATAACGATATTACTAATAATTATTTTTATTTATTTTGCAGGCTAATAAAGAAATAATGAATAAAAGCCCAAATGACTCAAATTTTCTGAATTTCTACTAATATTTGAAGCCCAAATCTGAAGACAAACAAAGGCCCAAGATACCAAATTGATCCAAGAGAAATTCGTGAAGAAAATCAAGAAAAGACAAATTAGTTGGGAACCAATCGGTTGACCAACCGTTGGCTAACGGTTGGCTAACCGATCGCCAACCGATCGGTTTGCAATAGATTCAATTAATGGTGGATTTCTTCCTTTTGGCTAGGTTTGATCCAATGGTTCACATCAACTCCGTTGGGCTATAAATAGGGTGAATGCCGAGGGTTTTGAGTGTGAAATATTTTGTAAAACTCCATTTGGAGAGGAGGGTCACTCTTAATTGAGAAGACCTTTCAAAATTGTAACTTTTGTTACACAATAAATGAAATGTTTCACCCTTCAATTTCCTTTCTCTTCTTCTAATCCAAGGACCAAAAGGAGGATTAGATTAAGATCAGAGTTATTGGTTTCTATTTTATTTCTTTTCAATTTCTTTCTTGTTCATTTTATTGCTTTGTAGCTTAGATTTACTTTCATGCAATTTAATTTCATGCAATTTACTTTCATGCAATTTACTTTCATGCAATGTATTTAATTCTTGTATTTACTTTCTAGAATAGAATTTTCTTTTCTTTAATTCACCTTGAGGCTAGAACACTCTAGGGAATTACCCTTTTCTAAGTGTGGAGCTAATATTTGTGGGATCCCTAGAGATTGTTTGAAACTAGCTAACAAATCCAACTTATTTTCATGAGATTGAGATAAGCTAAGTGGATCTACTCTAGATTCCTCATATCTTTAATTAATCCTCCATACTTTACCTTCTTTATTTTCCTCTTATCCTTGCTTTTCATTTGTTTGTTATTTTCCTTTATTCTTGATTCTTGATTTCATTGATTTTTACTTCTCTCTCAATCTCATATTCCTCCATGTGCATATAATCTCAAACCTAGTTTTGTTATTATATGCATATAACCATAACCACATTCTCAACTTCATTTTCTCCTCTTTTGCACATAATCCACATCCACTCTCTCTTATCTCTCCACATCCACTTTCACCATTTTCTTACTTTCATTTTATTTGAATAACTCCTAATTGTCACGCGCATAATTTGAGAACCAAAACTTGAGCAAAACTCTTCCTACTTCCCGTTCCTCGTGGGATCGATAATCTTAAATACTATAACTTGATAAAGGTTGTATACTTGCAACTCTAGGAGGTAGTCATTTATTTCCCATCAATTCGGCAAGTGTAGTTGTATGTTGATGACAGCTGGGTGGATCTCATTGAGATAGAATTCATATATTCTCCACAAAGCTTCTTGAGCCGATACCCACCTTGTGTCTTGAAAATTTTTGATTTCATTCACAAGTCTTCCTCCTTCATTATATTCAATGTTTACGTACTTGTTTATAGTGGTCATTTTTAATTAGTTGCTTAGCCATAAGTATCATATAGTTCTTTTGGTTGGTTATCTTTTACTCACTCAGTTGCATTATTTTTTTATTTTTTTATAGCAGAAAAGTCTCACCTGGTTATACTGGTCTTGTCTACTTTATTTTACCTGTACCACCTTCCAAATACTACTATATATGTGCTCCAATTTTCAACCTCCTCCTCTCTTATGGGTTATCATTACTACACATTAGCTGACTCATATACATCTGATGAAATTAATTGCACATTAGTTTTTTTCCTAAAAGAAGAGCTAACATTTGTCCTGATAATATTATATATTATTTCATTTGCCGAGTCTTTCTTTGCACATCTTGCATATGAATGTTCTCTTTATTGTTTATGTGATCACAATATTATATATGAGGTGTAATGTTAAATAGTGTTCATAGGCGTTTCTGTTCTGATTTTTCTGTCGGTGATGTAAGTTTTGTTCTCTGGATGATCTAGAATGAAATATTGAAATAACGTAAGATGGGTGAGCATACAAGAAATGTATGTTCATGATGTTCTGATATTCAAAGCTGAGTTCAGATCTATTTTTGTAGCTTGCTTACTAAAGAATTATCATGAAGATAAAAAGGAACATACATGTTGAAGGAGACGAAGACACTAACAAAAGAGGTTCAAATAAGAGGAGAAATCACAATAAACAATTGATAAGTATCACCATTGAATCAAATACACAATATTACTAAAGAATAATCATGAATCATGAAGATAAAAAGGTACATATATGTTGAAAGAGACGAAGTTACTATGAAAATTGTGTAATTTCTTGGTTTATATATAGGCATGAGGTGTTGCATGTGATAGGATAACAATTACAATTAGAGTTCTCTTTGTATAAAGATTACAAATTGTATAATTTCCGGATTAGAATTGTGATAAATAGAACATGTGGTCTTATCTATCATTAAATACAATTCAAAAATTAGAATACTCTATATATGCAGAATTGTTATAAATAGAACATGTGATGTCAAATTCGGATTAGAATTGTTATAAATAGAACATGTAGTCTTATCCGTTTATATTTGTAAACAAGCCCCTTATGATCTATATATGCCTATAAAGAAATATATGCCAAGCCTACCCTATGACGTTTATTTATATGCATTATACAATACGTGGAAACTGAGCCCTTCTATGCTCAGAAGCTGTGCCTCTTACTCGCACTTAAATATGCAAAATCAAACTAAACCCTTTTTCTTTTGTCTATTGCACTTAACCCCCTTTAACCTTAATAAGTGCCTATCTTCGTAAATTCTCTATCCTTATCTCCCTACCATGTATATTATCCCAGTAACTATTCACACTACGTAACAACTGGTAAGCTGGTAAGATAAGGCTAAGCAATTAGACTCTAAGGCTTGAAACGAATAGAACCAAGTAGAGTCTCGATGTCTTCATATTTGTAATCATTTAAAACCGATCCGAATATTCTTTTCTGAAGTTTTTCCAAATTCCAACATGAATATTCATCGAGCATTTATCGAATGCTAAATATATATATTTGACTCTGATAATAGTTCAGTAATTTATAACAGAAAATTGATATGAATAATTACTGGGATAATATCTATTGGGTATATAGTAAAGTTTATTGATGGCTCGGCTAAGTATTTTAATTAGGATATGGGATTAGAATAATTAGGATAGATTATATAAAATTAAAATGTAAAGTTTATTGATGACTCGGTTAAGTATTTTAATTAGGATATGGGATTAGAATAATGAGGATATATTATATAGAATTAAAATGTAATATCTAAAAGGGTTAAGGGTATTTTTGTCCTCGAAAGATTTTTCCAAACTCGTGCTTTTAAAGGAGTATGATATATATATATATTTTTCTAAACTCGTGCTTTTAAAGGAGTATGATATATATATATATATATATATATATATATATATATATATATATATATAGAGAGAGAGAGAGAGAGAGAGAGCACGCGCGCTAGGGTTTCAACCTAGAAGAAAGAATCTTGCTCAATCTTCTCAAAAAGCACCCTCGCCATTGTTCTTCATCATCTGATTGTCAACATTTGAGGATTGCTTACAAAAGGAGAATCCCTTGCAATATGGTGATGACGAAGGAAGATGGAATGGTTGATGTACTTAGAGTTAACTTGGTGATCGGTAGCCGCGCGCAAAACTCCAACATCTTTAATGTCATCGGCACTGCAAACCCCATGTCCGGAGCTCATCAGTTGCACGCAGTGGATAGACTTTCTTCACAATGATTCTAGAAGGAGAGAAGGATAGAAAATGTGCCCATTTCATAAACTAGCTTTCACTATGGGAAATAGTGCAGTATGTATGGCTCATTTGACATGCAACGATCATCTTTAGCCAGGTTGCTTGAAAAGTCTATTTCTTTTTATATTTCTTTATTTTAGACAAATCCAAGAAAATTCAGGGCAAATGAATATGTCTATCACAAAAATGGGCACACTTAATTTAAGAAAAAAAATTTAAGGCACATTGAAGTTAAGAAAAAAAATTAGAAGAAGGAACTAAGAATCCATTGTTCTTGCATATAGGAGAGAAAATTTTGGGTAAATTTCAATAAACCCCTAATAGGTTTGGGCCTTTGGCACTTTATCCCCGATAAGTTTTGGAAATCTAGAAAACCGCCAAAATTTTTGATATATTTCACTTGACCCAAGTAATGACATAAGCCCATATTTTGATCCCCAAACAGAGAATATCACTAAACCAAAATATTTTTGGAGGTTTTCTAGAATTCCTATAGTTATTATGGTGCATCTAGGGATAATTTACAAATTTCTCTTTACTATATAAAGGAGGATTTCAGTCAGTGTATGTTCACTAAATTGCCCATAATTTTGGGCCTTTGGCACTTGTTAATCCTCAAAAGGTTTGATATCCTCAATATACCCCCAAAAATGACATGTTCACAACTAATTCCATCTTCCGAAGAATTCTTATCAAATTAAAACTATTCATGTTCATAATTAGAAAAATTTACCCATAAAAATTAGAAAACTTTAATAATCAAATCTTTGTTAATTCTAATCAAGTCATAACAATTTATAATTTAAAAATACAAAAAATTTGTCATAGAGCCCTTCTTAATTTTTTAAAGAGTGAATTCAATAAACTGCCCATATCTTTGCAGATTTAGCACTAAACCCCCAAAATATTTGAAACTCACAGAAAACCCCCAAAATATTTAATTTTTTATATAGTAAAGAGAAATTGGTAAATTATCCTTAGATGCACCATAAAATGCCATGCATAAAAACATGCCAAATGTTAAATCCCTAATAAAAAATATCATATATCCTTCTATCCTATTAGAAAATGACATGTGCACAACTAATTCCATCTTCCGAAGAATTCTTATCAAATTAAAACTATTCATGTTCATAATTAGAAAAATATGCCCATAAAAATTAGAAAACTTTAATAATCAAATCTTTATTAATTCTAATCAAGTCATAACAATTTATAATTAAAAAATTCAAAAATTGTCATAGAGCCCTTCTTAATTTTTAAAGAGTGAATTCAATAAACCGCCCATATCTTTGCAGATTTAGCACTAAACCCCAAAATATTTGAAACTCACAGAAAACCCCCAAAATGTTTAATTCTTTTGCACTTAACCTCCATAAATGGGGTTATCTTATATTTTTGACAAAATTAACCCTCAAGACCATTATATACCCCCAAATCATTTGTATTTGCATGTTAACCCATAAAATACTAAATAATTATTAAAAATATAAAAATTACAAATTGCTTCCTAAAAATCTAAAATCACAAACAATAATAGAAAAATTTGAAGGATACAAACAATTTCCTTTGAATTACTAAAATTATAGAAAACTCCCGAACAAATTACGATGTCACAAACAAACCCTTGCAAATTTAAAAATTATATAAAACCCTAGAAAATCAGAAATTAAAAATAAAACCCCTAAATATGTAAATATTGCAAAAGACCCTAAAAATTCTAAAATTATACATGACCCCCAAAATATTTATAAATTACAAAGAACTCCTAGAAAAAATGAAAACTACAAACACCCCGGAAAACTCTAAAATTACAAACGACTCAAAAATCGAAAAGTCAAACAAACACCGAAAAATATGAGAATTACAAAATCCCATAAAATAATAAATGATAAATAGCATAATGGAAAAATCTAAAATTGTAAATAGCTTCCTAAAAATAAATAATTTGCAAATAGACCCTTTAAATTTAAAAATACTAAGAACCCAAAAACCTAAAATTTTAAAAGTTACAAGCAACCCCTAAAATCTAAATTTACAAACACACCCCTTTAAAATTTAAAAATTATAAACAACCACTTAAAAAATATAAATTTTACAAACAAACCTCTCAAAAATTTTAAAATTATAAACATCCATTATTAGGAGTTTTCTCAGAAGTTATTAGGGATTAAGTGACAAAGCATAAAACTTATTGAAATTTCCTCCAAAATATATTTGGGGGTATTTTGGTCATGTAACTGTACATAAACTAATAATGTCAATTTTGAGGGTTTTTGCCAAAATATATTAGGGCTTATTCAGAGTTTCAAAGATATTGGAGATTTAGTTCCAAACACAAAACCGATTTGGGATTCTTGAAATTTTTTCATATTTTAGTTTTGAATTTTTCTATACATAACCCCAAATTGTATGCATTTTTAAATTTACGCAAGTCATGATAATTGTAAATTTTCCTCCAAATTATTTTAATTCCTCAAATTTATCCCTCACTTAACTTTAGTCAAAAAAAAAAAGAAATTGGTAAAAATTTTCTAAGGGTAAAACATGCCACGTGTTAAATATATTGGCCTTGCGTGTAACACCAAATACCCAAACCCACTCGGTACTAAAATCCGGTCGCGATCTGCTTAAATACCCAAACCCACCAAACCCGATCCTTCAACCCGCCCGAGTAATCCGAGTCGGTACTCCAAAAGGCCCCATTTATTATCACCGCCATGGCCGCGATCGATTCACAATGGCGAAGACGATGAAGCCGACGAGGGCGATGACGACGAAGAACATCGAAGAGGTAGAGTCTGAAGAGCAGGTTTAGAGCGGTAGGAGAAACCCATCAAGGAGATGACCATGATTGTGACCCCGATGACGATGAGAGGCCATTGGAGGAACTTGAGGCAGTCGGTGTTGTTCGCACAAGAGCTCAACCAGATCCCGCCGCCGAGGATGGAGATTGAGATGAGGAAGGTGATGAAGTTACGAATTTGATAAATTAAAAATATTCAGTTTAAAAGTAATATCTTCATAATTTCCAAATCACAAATCGACTTGAACTACTTTTAATATTCTTTCCTAATTTTTACTAGATATCTCCTTTCCTTTTAAAATGACATCTTCTTAATTTTAAGGAATTATGAACCGAAACTACTTCTAATATTATTATAAGGAGAGGTTGGTAATTGGAAAGACACGTGCTTCAGATATATTATTTATTCTCTATTCCTACGAGGATTAGTAAAAGATTCTCTATTTATTATAACCTAATTCATCTTTATTTTATTAAGAATTATTTTATTAAGAACAACTAGTCTTTGAAATTTTATTGTTCTTCAGTTGATTTACCTAATATAATTTTTCTAAGTGACTAATCTATTTTATATTTTGTAGCAGTTGACTGATCTAAGCGGCAGCACCAAAGAACAAAAGGTAGGCTCTTGAACTTTTCAAAGAAGTTAGGATTAAGGTAAAACTCAAATTATCGTTTTTGCTATATTAATGAGATGGTGGCGTACTTTTATATTAATCGTCGAAGTTGCAAGGGTTATGTTAAACTTTAAAATTAATACATTTAATTCATTGCCATGTTTGGTTCATGATGAACTTTTTTAAAAATTTGTTCATGATATTTTTTCCCCACATGACGGATAAAGGAAGTTTGTAATTCAATCATGGTCAGTTGTGTCAATTTCATATAATTTTTCATACCTTATGATTTAATAAAAATATTTTGGGATTTTGATTGTTTATTTTTTTATTGTCTCTAATTCTAGATTAAGCATTTTTGTCTGTGGTTCTAAGGTTTATCTCTAATTCTAGATTTCGTCCGCAAGTGAAGCATCATTATTTATCTTTTAGAAGAACCACAAAAATTTATTGGTTGGTATAAATGACTGCATGCGAGATTTTAAAAGCTCTATAGCATAACAAAATTTAAAAGTAAATCTAACAACATATAGTCGCTGACTCCAAGATAGCTCCAATTTCTATATTTCAAACTTAAAAGACAATTCATAGTTCTATAAGACTATTAAGATCTGCAGTACATGTTATGCTAATTTTGATAGGGATTGGCAAACAACAACTTCTTATTGAGAAGCTTCGGTCATTTAGAGACCTATAATTTGCATGCTTATCAATAAAAAATGAAAATTAACATATAAGAGAAGTCATGTATGAGTTTATGTATATACATATTGAAACAAGAAAGGTTCACAGTCCAACTGCAGATACATGTTAATTACTTAGTGGAAAATTAGCATATAAAAAATTAAAACTTCAGATTGATCACTTCAATTTAATTAGATTTTGTCATTCTTTTGAAGGAATTTTTATGGAATTGCAACACTGTTAGCTTATAATTCAAAATTTAAAACTGTAATAAAATTGTTTAAGAAGAAATGTGGGAAATTTTAATTTTAACAATTTAGGGAGGCATGTACATGTTTAACGTACTATAATATAACATGTATCTGATGAGGAATATGTTTGTTTACATTGGTTAATGTTTCTTGAGGCTACTCTTAGAGAACTAATAGTTTCATAATTCTGAATTTATGCTATTTTGATATGATTTGAGCTTATCTCATTGGTAAATGATTGGTATGATGAAATTTGTGGTTTACTTTTGATCACAAGAATAATGGAATGCAAAATGCTATATTAATGATGAAGCGAAGGAAATGTACTGGAATTTCTGGAAGGGGAAAAGAATTTGCTCTATTCACACTTATTATTGTCATGAATTTTATATGCATCGGTACAACAATAGCTAAAGTTATTCCTTTTAGATTATATTTGTGACAAAAACTTACCTATGATTTGGCCAAAACTGTGTACTATTACTCTCACGCATGACTTAGATTTATATTAGCTCATATTAGATTTTTATTGTGCTTTCATATTGTATAGATACTTTTCCTTTTCTTTTATATTGTGTCCTTTCTTATTTTGAGAGGATTTACCATGCGATTGATCTTAAAATTAGTTTCCTCTAGACCCTTTATACACTGTATTTTTCTAATTCGTCATGATTTGTTTGATAAATCATGAACTTCAATTGTTGCTTCTGCGGGTTTTTAAATACTTTACATGGCTTATTCACTAACACTTTCCAAGCTTCAATAAGAGTCCATATTGCTTCTTCTATTGTGTTTTATTTCCATGTTATTGTACCTACTTAATGCGCAATTTGGTCTGTGCTACGTGTTTTATTAATTCAGTTTAATACCATTTCATATGAGAAGACTAGTAAATATCACTCATTAACTGACCGTGCGGGCACGGGCATAACACTTGTTATATTGAAGTTTGATAGATGGAAAAAAAAAAGCGCTCAAAGAGCCCCCCCATCATTTTATTCTCATTTTACTATATTAATTTAAGGGAAAATTGCTTCTAGCCCCCAAAATAACTTTATCTATTCTCTGCCCCCCCCCCAAGACTTTTTCAAAGCTTCTAAAGCCCCCATCCCCAAAAAGCAAATGTCTTTAGCCCCCAAACCCAGTTCCCAAGTGACCTGGTTCTTTTCTAAAAAAAACAATTCCCAAAATGCCCTTTTGAGATGGTTATGAGTTTGTTGTTAAGATTATGAGTTTGATGTTAACCTTATGAGTTGATTGTTAAGGTTATGAGTTTGTTGTTAAGGTTAGGGCTTCGTTGTTAAGGTTAGGGCTTCATTGTTAAGGTTAAGGCTTTGTTGTTAAGTTTAAAGCTTCGTTGTTAAAGTTAGGACTTTGTTGTTAAGGTTATGAGTTTGTTGTTAAGGTTACGGCTTTGTTGTTAAGGTTAGGGCTTTGTTGTTAAGCGTATGGCTTCATCGTTAAGGTTAGGTCTTTGTTGTTAAGGTTAAGGCTTCGTTGTTAATGTTATGGGTTTGTTGTTAAGGTTAAGGCTTTGTTTAAGGCTTTGCTGTTAAAGTTAGGGCTTTGTTGTTACGCTTATGACTTTATTGTTATGGTTATGGGTTTGTTGTTATGGTTAAGGTTTTGTTGTTAAGGTTGGATTTGTTGTTAAGGTTAGGGCTTCATTGTTAAGGTTAAGGTTTTGTTGTTAAGGTTGAGGATTTGTTGTTAAGATAAGGGCTTTGTTGTTAAGGTTAAGGCTTTGTTGTTAAGGTTAGGGCTTCGTTGTTAAGGTTTGGCTTTATTGTTAAGCTTATGGCTTTGTTGTTAAGCTTATCAACCAACTCATAACCTTAACAACAAACTCATAATGTTAACAACCAACTCATAACCTTAACAACAAATAAAAATTATGGATTTACTTTAATATATAAAATAATAATAATAATATAGCATTAGGGAATTACTACAATATATAAAATATCAAGTCATCGATTTTAAAAAATACAACAATAAATAAAATAACAAAAATTTACAACAATATATAAAATAACAAAATTATGGATTTACTACAATATATAAAATAATAAAAATATAGCATTCAAAAATTACTACAATATATAAAATATCAATTCATCGATTTTAAAAAATTACAATAATATATAAAATAATAAAAAAGTACAACAATATCTGTACATGCTCAGATTCTTAAACAAAGTCTTAACCTTAACAACAAACCCATAACCTTAACAACAAAGCCCTAACCTTAACAACGAAGCCCTAACCTTAATAACAAACTCATAACCTCAACAACAAACTCATAACCTTCACAACATCTCATAAGGTTAACAACAAACTCACAATCTTTTTAACCATCTCATAAGGTTAACAACCATCTCATTATCTATACATGTTCAGATCCTCGAACCCTATCCTCCTGTCTCCGTCTCGATCTGTGACCTTGAACGCGTCCTCCATCACCTCTCTCCCATCTCGCCCCCCGCTACCGCCGAGGATGCGCTCAAACTTGTCGAAGTCCACGAAGCCGTTGCGGTCGGCGTTGTTGGCGGAGATCATGGAGGCGATGACGTCGTCGGCGGTGATGATCGTGGACTTGATGTCACTGAGGCTAATCTTGCTATCGCGGTGGACGTCGAGGACGTCAAAGGCAATCCAGTAGGTCGCCACCGTCGGAAGGGAGGAGGTAACGGCGGGAGGGACACGAAGAGAGGTGCCTTGAATAGTGGAAGACAATTAAATTAAAAGGGCATTTTGGGAATTATTTTTTAAAAAAAGAACCAGGTCACTTGGGAACTGGGTTTGGGGGCTAAAGATATTTGCTTTTTGGGGATAGGGGCTTTAGAAGCTTTGAAAAAGTCTTGTGGGGGGAGAATGGATGAAGTTATTTTGGGGGCTAGAAGCAATTTACCCTTAATTTAAATACCTCATACCACACTAAACATATCATATAAAATAGGAAATAAGCTTCTAAATCATTTCAAACAGTAGTGAAGCTTGTTGGGGAATAATTGGACCCAATCTAGAGTTAATGGGCTTTAAATAGATGTTAGGAACTAATTTTAATCCAAAAAATATAGCTTTTAGCTGTTGGCCCCTAACATCTATTTAGACTCATCACTCCTTCTTACTCTATCCAATATGTGACTATACTCACATCTACTCCTCTATACTTAAAGGACGATATTAAGATTCACCGTTCATGCTACAGTAAATGCTACAGTCGCACAAACAGTAAATCGATGGACGCATGTAGACAGTGCGGACTTACTATTCATGCTACGGTAATTTACTGTAGTATGAACAGTAAATTCGAAAAAGTCCATGCTTTGCATGGGGTACACGCTAGTATTAATAACCTTAATATCTTCCCCATAATTTATGAGCATAGTTCAATCTTCCATACTTCAATCTTCTAGGGGATTCAATAAATTTTACACAACTTCACTCGTGGGCTAACGTGACCATGCATTCGGCACACGGCTAGAAACATCTCTATGATATTACACCATTTCACTTGTGGGCTAACCAAACTATTTCAGCTCGTAGACCATGCATTCAGCACATGGTCAGAAATATCTGTAGGATCTTGCTACATTTCACTTGTAGGCTAACCAACCAATTTCGGTACTATGGACATCCGTGGGTTTGACTTGGTCTTTCGAGACATTAGTCATCCTCATAATATCTTCGACCTTCACATTGGACTTTTTTACTCCTTTTTTATTTGGTCATATGATCTTAACTTTGATAGCATTTGTTGGGGAGTAGACGGGCTCAATCTAGAGTTTATGGGCTTTAAATAGATTCTAGGAACTAATTTCAACCCAAAAGCTATAGCTTCTACGTATTGGTCTTTAACTTCTACGTTAGACTCATCACTCTTTCTTATTCTATCCAATGTGAGACTATACTCATATAATAATAACCTCAACAAAACTATCCAATATCCATGCAATTTGTCAAGATCAATCTTTTAATCCATCACCTCCTCCTCCACATCCACCACCACCTCCTCCACCCCACTATCAATAGCAACATGAAATTAAATGACTCACACATAAGCATGATTCAATTTGATCCCAAAAAGTTAGAAATGAGTTTAAGTAGTTTATTATCATGAATGTAGAGACAAAGGAATTAGCAATAGATAATTATCATTTTCTTGTTGCTTGAAGATATAAGTGCCCTAATGACATATATTATCTGATTGGCTAAATTATCAGATTGGCATAAAAAAATGAGACAGGTTGACCAACTAGGTATAAAAAGTTGTTAAGTTGTGAGAAAATGTCTATTCCGATCGTTAGCGGAGAGTTTTGAGTCTTGTATGTATGTACCACACACACACACACACACACACACATATATATATATATATATATATATATATATATATATATATATATATATATATATATATATATATATATATATATATATATATATATATATATAGACACACACACACATAACCTAAAACTCGCATATATATCAACAAATTTTTGGCCCCCCTCCCCAAAAAAACAACAACAATAACCACCCAAAAAAGAAGAAATTTAGATAAAAAACACCTTACTCAGAGTGAGTTTGGAAGTAAAAGATCATAGCCTTTACCTCAAACAATATTAAATTTGAAAATTAAGAAGCAAGCTAGTGAAGGATTCTATATGATTATTATTACTAGGAAAAGCAAGATAATATTCATTTGAAACTGAAAGGGGGAAGCCAACGTACTAGGGAGTAGGAAGACAGTCCTTACATCCCATTTTATTTACTACAACACAACACTAGGAAGCAAGAATACAGTTCTTACATCCCATTTCAACCAACGGTTGGTAATCCTATTAGAGCGGTTCATAAACTGTTCTCGTTGGTGTCATAGGGGGACGGTTGCACTATGGGGACGGTTCTATGTTTAACCTATTGTGACAGTTATAGAGATATGGGAATGGTTTGATTTGAAGCTATGGGAACGGTTTGTTGGCAATGAGGACGATGTATTTTGAAGCTATGGGAATAGTTTATGGCAATGGGAATGGGTTTTCTTTGAAGCTTTTGTGACGGTTTCATTGCAAGGGTATCAGTTTTCAAATTGAATCTATGAGAACAATTAGATGGCAAAGAGAACGGTTGTTTTCCTAATTTTACATGTAGCAAGGGTAACAGTTGGTAGAGCAATGCTAACGGTTTAGGCATGTAATTTAAAAAAAATTCAAATGCTACCCTCTACATGGCAGCGATTTTTACCTGCTTTGTAATATCACAAACAAAGAAACAATAGTCCAAGTTTTACACACAAACAAACCAAACTTTAGTTTTAACATAATGAACAATTCATTACAATGAAGAACAACATTATAGCAATAGGATTGTCATCACATGTTTTTGCTTTTGTCCAAAGTACATATCACAATTCCTCCATGATTAAAACAAAGAATCTACTACTTAATCAAAAGGTCAAAAGGTCTCTATTGAGACGATTAAGTTCTAAATCTTCACCACAAATAAATCCCACAATGAGCGATAAGCATGGATCTTCATCTGTTTTCCTGCATACATTGAGATAAAAAGATAAGCATATTGCACAAGAATTGAAAGAACGTTACTTAGTGCTAAGAAAATAATCATATTTAATTGCACTTTTAGCAGTCAATATTATAGTGTTTGAGCTTCTAACAACAAAAGCACAACTATTTGGACTGCCTAATTGATGAAGAAGCTACCCAGTGGTCCTTGTCCAATGGATTGATGTGCACCAAGAGCAGTTTAACCCTGGATAAATACTTATACAAGGGAATTGGGATTAGTTCTCTAATCCAAGGGTTATTCTTCCGTTGGTATACCATTAATCCAGTGTGCAGCGAACACTGGATAGTTGTTCCCAGTTGGAGCAACATTGCCTCAAACATTTTATGAATGAAGTTTATTTACCCACTGTTGTGTCATAAAGTTGTTGATACAACATTTGAGGATGCAAGTGGTGAAGCAGGCATTGTGCTTCAAAGTGCAATACCATCCACATATTGGGACTGAAATCATGCATAATGATGACATATTAGTAATCTATCCTTAAGATCACAATTCTGTTTAGTTTCCTTCTTCAAGAAAATAAGATAAAATCAAAACCTAAAAAGTCATTGTAAATTTTTTAATGATGAGTCATACTTGTAGTTAGTAGCTATCTAGGTGAACAATAAAATGTAGCTCCTGCTATGACACTAGAAGCTGCATGTAGATAGACAGATGCTGCAACTCCAACTACACAACTGAAAACAACCTACATTCAACTGAAGATGGGCATAAAACCTAGAGAATTAAAGTATAACATCATATATGGGCAATAACACAAAATGTAAGCGATTAAATGTGCAAACAAACATTTGATGAAAAACGAAATTCACTTTGTCAATAGATGAATACCAAATAGAGTTTCTCTTAAACACAGATGAATTATAATAAAAAAAACAAGTGTATCCAGCTATACGATAAAATCAGATAATAGAAATTTTGAAAAACAACATAAGATTGTATTTCAATTACCTTCCAAATACCAGCATATCCTCGAATCGTTAGTTCCTCCTCCAAGTCATGAAATCTATCAACCTCCTGAAAGGATACTAAAGAGTAAACATAATCATCCAAACAATCTAAATCAAGATACAGCGGCAAAAGAATAAGTTACTGCACAAACTTATTGAATAAAAAAATAACTCTGATAACTTTGGCAATGATTAAGCATGTTTTGGGCATCAAAACTAAGATTCTAAATGGGGAAAATACACCTTAGGCATATACACAGTAGTACTCGCTCATTCACCATGAATTCTCTTTAGCTCCATTTTAAAAAACCTTGCAACTTTTCTACTTGTGCATGGGTGTGAAGTCAAACCGAATAACTTGTTAGTTATAGACACTTTAAGGACATGTATATCATGATGGTCGGAACAAATTGCTACCGGAATTACCCGATCAGACATATTATTTTACCAAGTGCAAAGACAGAGGCGATTATCTGATAATTGAAACTGCCACAATTTGATTAAACTGATGTCTCTAGTATAGTATAAGATAAATATGATGCATATAAAAAAATATATCAACATTTCTCCATTTGGTGAACCAACCAATATCAGATAAGAATCACATGCCTGCCTAAGAAGTGGCTCTGGACATCAATCTAGACAGATCCAATCTTATTGCAGCCGCGTCCATCTTGCATAAAGATATATAAGAGGCGAAGGGACAAATCATCAAGGAACCAGGATAAGGATGTCATATTTAATTGCAAAGAGAAATGTAAAGCAGAAAACAACCAAGAATGGCTTGGTCATTACAATAGCTCTGCCATCTCAAGGAAGTTTATATAAATCTGAATCATGGAATGGACCCACAATGTTAACTCTGAGGAAAGCCCTGCCATGGCTCTCCTCAGCAACTAAAGTAAACTAAGAGAGAGTAGCAACAGATCACAAGTCTATAGAGGACAAATCAAGGTCATAAACTACGATAAAACAACATCACCAACTGTGTGAAAAGTTAGCAACCACTGGAAATACCTGAAGACACATGATGTCAGGAGACCATAATCCAAACTCCAAGAACAGCGTTTTCTTTCGCCACTCCCAATCCCAAATGTGATGAGGAATGTGAAAATATGCTCATAAAGAAACAAAAATGCAGGTGATCCAAAAAGAGATTCAAAAAGACATAAATTGGGAAAACTCACCTTTTTGCAGATTGAAATTGAGGACACCTTCTTCTTGATGCCTACAATTCAAAAAGACATAAATTGGGAAAACTCACCTTTTGATCAGACTGAAATTGAGGGCAGCGTCTCCATCGCGGCCCAATTCTTCCCGAGCTGCACCTGCTTCTTCCCTATTACTTCGCTAGACCCTAAGCATCAAACCAATTTCAAGGAAAAACCCCAATTTTTTTTTTTTCGAAACCTCCTTTTCCAAAAACCTAACTTTTCTACTTGTGCATGGGTGTGAAGTCAAACCGAATAACTTGTTAGTTATAGACACTTTAAGGACATGTATATCATGATGGTCGGAACAAATTGCTACCGGAATTACCCGATCAGACATATTATTTTACCAAGTGCAAAGACGAGACGATTATCTGATAATTGAAACTGCCACAATTTGATTAAACTGATGTCTCTAGTATAGTATAAGATAAATATGATGCATATAAAAAAATATATCAACATTTCTCCATTTGGTGAACCAACCAATATCAGATAAGAATCACATGCCTGCCTAAGAAGTGGCTCTGGACATCAATCTAGACAGATCCAATCTTATTGCAGCCGCGTCCATCTTGCATAAAGATATATAAGAGGCGAAGGGACAAATCATCAAGGAACCAGGATAAGGATGTCATATTTAATTGCAAAGAGAAATGTAAAGCAGAAAACAACCAAGAATGGCTTGGTCATTACAATAGCTCTGCCATCTCAAGGAAGTTTATATAAATCTGAATCATGGAATGGACCCACAATGTTAACTCTGAGGAAAGCCCTGCCATGGCTCTCCTCAGCAACTAAAGTAAACTAAGAGAGAGTAGCAACAGATCACAAGTCTATAGAGGACAAATCAAGGTCATAAACTACGATAAAACAACATCACCAACTGTGTGAAAAGTTAGCAACCACTGGAAATACCTGAAGACACATGATGTCAGGAGACCATAATCCAAACTCCAAGAACAGCGTTTTCTTTCGCCACTCCCAATCCCAAATGTGATGAGGAATGTGAAAATATGCTCATAAAGAAACAAAAATGCAGGTGATCCAAAAAGAGATTCAAAAAGACATAAATTGGGAAAACTCACCTTTTTGCAGATTGAAATTGAGGACACCTTCTTCTTGATGCCTACAATTCAAAAAGACATAAATTGGGAAAACTCACCTTTTGATCAGACTGAAATTGAGGGCAGCGTCTCCATCGCGGCCCAATTCTTCCCGAGCTGCACCTGCTTCTTCCCTATTACTTCGCTAGACCCTAAGCATCAAACCAATTTCAAGGAAAAACCCCAATTTTTTTTTTTTCGAAACCTCCTTTTCCAAAAAAACCCTAAATCTTCAACTTCCCAGTGCCGGAACCATAAAAATCCCTAATTAGTGAGGACACTGGCGATGGTCGGCGATGTCCACGAGGCCGGAGCGGCTGAGGGGAGGAGTCAGAGAACGCTGGAGATGGTCGAGACGTCCACGAGATCGGAGCAGAGGAGTCAGCGGACACTGAGATGGTTGGCGACGTCCACGAGATCGGAGTGGAGGAGTTAACGGACCCTAGGGTTTTTGATCGATCACAAGCTGAAGAGCAGTTCCTGGGAGAGAAAACTTCGTGCCGCTTTTGTTAAAATTTAGGCGCTAATAACAAAATTTCCTACTAGCCCACTAATAAAATTGTCCCCATATCCCACAATAAAATTTTATTAAAATTCCAAAGCAATCCCAACATTTTAATGTAAACCGTAGTTCTACGCTTAATCTGTGACAGTTCAAACCGTCACAAAACCGTTCCTTAAGCATGCAAAGGGAACGGTTTTGAGCCGCCCCCACAGAACAGTTTCCATAGACCTAAAATATGGTATAATTAATACGGTGGCTTCATGCTTCATCGTCCACCTTCTTCATGATATCTGCTTTCAGCGCATCCATGGCCATCTCTGCTTTCATCTCTGCTTTCAACGCATCCATGTCGATCTTCTCGTTCACATCATATGTGCCGGTTATCAAGGAACAGTTACATTGTTTAGAGCAAAATTTTAACGCCACCATTACGCAGCAGCAGCTAAACAAAGCGATGCGGTAGCGGATTGGGTGGGTAGTACAAGAAGAAGAATGCACATTGCAACGAGAACATGCTTCATTGCCATCTCTCTCTCTGCTTTTTCTCTTTCTTAATCCAAAGAGCTAAGACTAGTTTATAATTGATGTATTCTAAGAAATGTACATAGAGTATATATAGGCAACTTGGAGTCAATCAAAAATATGTTATATTAAGTTTATCGTAGAAAAGAAATTATGTTAAATGATGGGAAATAAATGATTACCTCCTAGAGTTGCAAGTATATAACCTTTATCAAGTTATAGTATATAAGATTATCGATCCCACGAGGAACGGGAAGTAGGAAGAGTTTTGTTCAAGTTTTGGTTCTCAACTTATGCGCATGACAATTAGGAGTTATTCAAATAAAATAAAAGTGAGAAAATGATGAAAGTGGTTCGTGAGAGATAAGAGAGAGTGGACTGTGGATTATGTGCAATAAAACGAGGATGAAAATGAGAGTGGAGAGATTTAGAAAATTTGTGTGATAAAAACGAGGAAGAAAATGAGTGTGAGGGGTTTAAAGATGGAAGTGGTAAAGTGAAAATAAAAGAAAATGAGTGTGAGAGAAGGAGGGTGATTGTGATTTGTGTAAATAAAAAGAAAAAGAAATCAAGAGAGGAGAAAGACAATTAAAGAAAAATAAACAAATGAAAAATAAGGATAAGAGGAAAATTAAGAATGTAAAGTATGGAGGATTAATTAAAGATATGAGGAATCTAGAGTAGATCCACTTAACTTATCTCAATCTCACAAGAATGAGTTGGATTTGTTAGCTAGTTTCAAACAATCTCTAGGGATCCCACAAACATTAGCTCCACAATTAGAAAAGGGTAATTCCCTAGAGGGTTCTAGCCTCAAGGTAAATTAAAGAAAAGAAAAATCTATTCTAGAAAGTAAATACAAGAATTAAATACATTGCATGAAAGTAAATTGCATGAAAGTAAATTGCATGAAAGTAAATCTAAGCTACAAAGCAATTAAATGAACAAGAAAGAAAATGAAAAAGAAATAAAATAGAAACCAACAACTCCTGATCTTAATCTAATCCTCCTTTTGGTCCTTGGATTAGAAGAAGAGAAAGGAAATTGAAGGGGTGAAAAATTTCATTTATTGTGTAACAAAGTTACAATTTTGGAAGGTCTTCTCAATTAAGAGTAACCCTCCTCTCCAAATGGAGTTTTACAAAATATTTCACACTCAAACCTCTCCCCCTCAACCCCTATTTATAGCCTACAGCAATACACATGAACCATTGGATGAAACTTGGGCTCCAAGGATCAAATCTTAGCCACAAATCGAGTTAGTTACGGACCAATCGATTGGCCAATCGGTTGGCCAATCGGTTGGTGAACTGATTAGAATTTGAAAAAACTAAAAATACAGTTAGCTCCGTCTCGTCGAGATAGGCGATTTTCATATATTATATGTTAAATTCCGCCTTCCAGATTGAGAGATATCGTCATTTCTTTGTGGCTAACATCTTGAACATTATTTTTATTTGATTTCTTTTTATATTTGATCCTTGCATCTTCGGCTTCTATAGATTGCTCGGCTTGATCTCCGGCTTCAGTAAAAGGTTGAAAAATGAGGAAATTTGAGTTCTCTTTTTAGCCTTTATTCATTAATTCTTCATTAACCTGCAAATTAAGATAAAAATAGTTATTAGTAGGATATTTATTTATATAAAATAGGTAATGAGGGTATAATTTTGTAATTAAAATGTGATAATCATTAAATTGTTAGGAATAGGTGGCGGTACCTATGACAAACATGTAAAGTCAAGTTTAGCCATGTGTAGTAATATTGATCAGATACGTATATCATAAGAATTGGTGTCAGCCCATAGCATTGACGTGATTAAAAGATGAAGGATTAGGATATGATGTTATTATACCAGTGAGTCGGTGACCCTAGAGTTTATGTATCTACACCGATAACCTTAAGATTACTAATTGTAACTACACTAGTGACCCTAAAAACTAGAAAAAAGCAACTCTCAGGATTACTCATCATGTAATTACAATCAATGTATACTCAGGGTTACACATTTAGATACAACATCCTGGGTCACCAGTGTAACTATATCATACCTCAGGATACTAGGTTGTAATTAATCCAAAGATGTAAGAACAGTAGGGAGTATCGGTGTTAAGTTTTGTGGCTGAGAGTGTGTTATATGTGTCGTAATAACAGTAGGCCCCCATTTATAATATCTAAGTCTCTTGATATGATTATATAGTATTTGTTTCTTCTTTTTTCTTCCTAATTATTTACTTAATTATAAATTATAATATTAATTACATTAGTGATGGACCACCTACCACCTACACTCATTAAGAGATGGTCTTGTAGTATAAGGGTTAGGTGTGCGAGGGAGTGAAAGGGGTAGTTTTAGCAACCTAGTATGCTCCCTATTCATGATATCTCATGATCTCATGATATGATTAGTGCTACTTATTTCACATGAATAGAACTCAATGATCTATTCTCAGATGGGTGATACTATAGGAGTATATTCGCACTTAACTTTTTATCACATGTATATCTGCAACATAAAATTTTATGCCTATTCTATTTTTTTTATCCAGTTTTTAGTTGACCAACACTTCATAATTTTATCCTAATTCTAATGCTAAGGACATAAAATTTTATCTCATAACTGATCATCACATTTTATTACACTTTTATACCCTCATTATCTATTTTATTTGAATAAATATATCTACTAATAATATTTTTATCTTAATTTGTAGGTAATATTGAACTATTGAATAAGAGTTCAAATGAAGATTATTTCTAGCCCAGAAGATCTCTTATGAAGTCCAAAATGCCTAAATCCAAAGTCTACAACTAAATTTAGAAGCAAAATCTCAGTACTCATTACTTTCTTGGTCAAAATTATTAATAACTTGACTTGCAATTGAGGATCAAATCAAAAATGGAAAAAATAAAGTCAAATTCATGCTCAGGATGGTCAACCGCAAAGAAAAGGCGATATCTCCCAATCCGGAAAGCAGAATTCAACATACTATATATGAAAATCGCCTATCTTGACGAGACGAATCCATCCAAATTATCAGAATCTGAAAATTTCATAAGCAGCAGCGTATTGTGATAGAAATCCGAATTTAATTGATATATATTTAACTATTTGAAGGCAAAGCCAAATTCTAAGAAACCCAAGAGCATTTAAGAGAAGCCCAAGAGTCTTAAATAAATTAAATATAAAAGAAATAAAGCCCACAAAGCCCATCTCTCAAGTATTGAATTAATGGTCTAGAATATTTTGAGAGATCCTATGGTTATGAGGGTTGCTTGGGGCCTAAGCCAAATCCTATGGTTGTGAGGGTTACTTGGGGGCCACGACAAATCTAAGGGTTGTGAGAGATTCATGTTATCTATAAACAGAGGGGTAGAGTGAGGACTTGAGATTGTGAATTTTTTTTATAATAACTCTTTTTGGAGAGGAGGGTTACTCTTAATTGAGAAGACCTTCCAAAATTGTAACTTTTTGTTACAATCAATAAAAACATATTTTCACCCCTTCATAAATTTCTTTTCTTCTCTTTGTCCAAGGATAAAAAGAGGAAGAAAATGAAGAATTGAATATGTGGGTTTATATTTTTCTTTTCTTATTTTCTTTTCTTGTTTATTTCTTAATGCTTTGTAGAGTAGATTTACATTTATGTCTTTACTTACATGTCTTTAATTTCATGTATTTACTTTCATGTCATGTTTTTACTTTGTAGTATAGATTTATTTTCTTGCTAATAGTTTAGATTGTTTTATTCCCTTTCCTTCTCTTCTTATTCCTTTTTCATCTCTCTTTTTATTTCTTTGTTTTATTTTCTAAAGATGTGGAACTAAACTCTTGTAGGAATTCTAGAATTGCATGAAACTAGTATTAATCTCTCTTATAATTTATGGATTATTCTCTTGTGCTTAAATGATCATGTTTAGGATAATCAACTAGAGAACTAATTGATAGAAGAAGAATTGGATAATCTATGCTTGCCTTAAAAGTCGTAGGATAGAATATGCTAATGAATTCTAGAATTACTATCTCTTTGTTAATCTTTTCATGAGTATTAATTTTTGGATGATAATAGGATAGGTTATGCTTGCCTTAAAAGTGGTAGGATAGGCTATACTTAATAAATCTAAAGTAAAATGTGATAATAAGATAATAATTCATATTTTATAAGTGAGATAAGCTAGTGGATTCAATTCTAGATTCTTCATATCTTTAATTGAATCCTCCATCTTTGCTTTCTTGATTTTCATCTTTATTCTTGATTTTCTTTTCTTGATTTTATTTTCCTTTACTTCTCACTCTCTCTCAATCTTGTTTTGATTTATTTGCACATATTCACATCCACTCTTTACCTTCCCACTTTCAATCTTATTTTGCCTTTATTTACATTTTATCACTTCCACACTCTTAATCCCTTCACAATCCATCGCATTTTCTTTTCTCACACTCCTTATTGTCGCACACACAACATAAGAACCGATCTTGATTAACTCTTACAACACCTTCCTCGTGGGATCGATAACTTTTTATACTATAACTTGATGGTTGTATACTTGCAAATTTAGGTACACATTTGTTTAGCTCTCTATCTCACATTTGTTTGATTGCTAACCTTAATTAAAAAAAATAAAAAGATTTTATTTTTGCATCCTTTTGTAGTTGCTTTTAATTTCTAGGGTTGCATTACATATAATAGTAGGAATTCACTAAAGTGATTTGAGCATCTTGATTTGACACTCACTTGAAAATATTCTTAAGGGCAAAACCCATTAATCAAGATAAGGTGAGGGATTTCATCACCCTTTTCTTAGCCCATTAATCACTAATTCCTCACTACACAAACCTAAGCCTTTTAAAACTCATTAGACGTTGGCCCCTAAGGATTCGAGCTCATTAAGGAACAAGAAATCCTTAAGTGAACCGGTTTAAGTTTACTTGAATTAGTTGGTGTCTAAGGCAAGGTTTAGGAGTTGCGTAAAGCGCTCCGCAAGGAACGAGGTACTTAATTGGTCTTTGATCTCCCTCTAGTACTATTCTTACCTGGCTAACTGACCGAGTAAACTTTGATCTCTTCCCTAAAGGAGTTTTTGGTTAGGAGCTGGTCTAGTTGAGTTTAGGCTTAACCCTAGAATTTAAAGTGATTGACACAAGTGATTGCATTGATTTGTTTTAGTTAGGTTTTTCTTTTATCTTTCTCCTTCTTCTCATTAATCTTTTAGATTTGTTTTTTGTTTTTCTCTTCAAAATAAAAAAAACTAACTTTTGGTTTTCTTAGAATTTATGTTTTCTTATTCCCTTTTTAGTTTAAAAAAATTTGCAAAAAGAATTTATTTTGGTGTTTTCAAGTTTGGATTAGGGATAATACTGATCGTTTAATCAGTGTTGAACTAATTTTTGAGACTAAACCAATGAAAAACCCTAATCCACCTATTCTTCAAGACATTTATTATTCCAAAGAAGAAAATGAGTCAGATCTAAGTTTTGAAGAAATCTTTGGTGAGGAGCTGCAGATTTTAGAGAAAACAGATCTGGTCTTTCAAAACGATGAAACTGTGTTGAATACATGCTTCTTTGATCCAACCTTTGAAGAACTCTTTTATGATGAACTTAGATTTTTGGAAAATAAACAACAACCAAAATTTCAAACCTCAAACATAGATCTTGTGTTTGAGAAAATTTTAAAGAAGAATTGGTTGGACAAACTTTTGTTAATAAGGAATCTAAGTTCAAAATGCAAAACACCATTGATACCTACCTTCAATTGTTGCAAAAATTATTGAAAACCTTGGAATATTCTAAATTTAAGCACATCATTGATTATATCATTTTGAATGTCTTTAAAATTCGGGGTAGAATTTTCAGCTACAAGGTAGGATTTGATGTAGAATATGAGCTTTTCATGTTTAATCCTTCATTCTACATCTTTAATTTTTATCTCATAATAATAAAAAGAATTTATTCTTCTCTCATTTGAGAGTTTCTTGTTCTTTTGAAAAAAAAAGAAAAAAAAGAGTTATATGAAAAAAAGAAGAAATGAAAAAAAAGAAGAAATTTTGACTTCATCCTCCTCATACCAAAGGTAATTGCAAATTTTTTTTATCATTGTTCGAAGTCGACCGAACAAATGTAAGTGCTTCAATTTTTACCTGCTTTACTTTGTGCATGATAGAGTTTGCATTGAGGACAATGCAAAATTTAGGTGTGGGGGTGGGGATTAGTCATTTTTCCTCTTTATCTTAGTCATTTTTTTCTTTTTCTTACCATTTTTTTTCTTTTTATGTCATTTTTTTTCTTGTTCATAAAAATATTGTCACTTGCCAACTTAATAGAGTTGATTAATAATTGATCTATTTGATAAAATTTAAATTTTCTAATCCTTAGTTAGTTTTATACTCAAGTCCTTTTATGATAACTCTAAATAAATTTCTTAAGAAATAATTTTCAAAGTAGTATACTTCACTTAAGTCTTTACTTAGACTTTTAATTAAAGTGATGAAATTTTTTCATGCTTATCTTAGAGTTGAAAATAAATTTTCAAGTTGTCTTGATCTAAATTTTCTTTTAGACATATATATACATATACACATATATATTTTTAAAAACAACTAACTTTACAAAAGAAGAGTGCTAAAAATAGGCACCAATTAAAATTCTCTTAAAATTCAAGGTGGTTCTATCTTACTAAGCCTAAGTTGACTGAGTAATTAAGCCCAAGGAACATTTTCATGCTTAATGACCTAAGCCCAATTGCGTTGGGATTCATTGGCCCAAAACTTCGTTAAATGGTCACTTAGAAAGCCGATCAAGTTGAACAAAATCACCAAGGAATAAAGAGTTAAAAAATTACTAACAATGTTTATATATATATATATATATATATATATATATATATATATATATATATATATATATATATATATATATATATATATATATATATATATATATATATATATATATATATATATATATATATATATATAGTTATATTTGTATATATGTTCTTGAAAAAATAAATTGATTAAGAGACTTGAAAATTATTTAAAATAAAGAGTTAGCATGTTCTTCTCAAAACTTTTAAATTAAATTTCTAAGTTAGACTTAGTTTTGTATACTTATAATGAAAATATTTTCTAAGAGATTTACCTTGGAGTTATATATAAAAACATTTTCTTGAGTAAAACTAGCTTCAATTAGAATGATAAAATATATCAAGTAAATTAATTATTCATAAACTTCTTTAAATTGGCAAGTTGACCGAATTTTAATGGTATATTCACTGCAAACCCTCACGAGACTACAACTCGTACACTAGGGTAACCTAGGGGTTTAAAGGCTTGTTGTATGCGCTAAATACAACCGCGATTTCTGCGAAAGTGAGTTAGGATTTTTCTTTCTTTTCCTTTTCAATTTCTTGCTTTGCTAGAGGACTAGCAAAAGTTTAGGTGTGGGAGTATTTGATCATCACATTTTATTACACTTTTATACCCTCATTATCTATTTTATTTGAATAAATATATCTACTAATAATATTTTTTATCTTAATTTGTAGGTAATATTGAACTATTGAATAAGAGCTTAAATGAAGATTATTTCAAGCAAGAAGATCTCTTATGAAGCCCAAAATGCCTAAATCAAAAGTCTACAACTAAATTTTGAAGCAAAATCTCAGCACTCATCACTTTCTTAATCAAAATTATTAATAACTTGCCTTGCAATTGAGGATCAAATCAAAAATAAAAAAAATAAAGTCAAATTCGTGCTCAGGATGGTCAACCGCAAAGAAAAGGTGATATCTCCCAATCCGGAAAGTAGAATTCAACATATTATATATAAAAATTGCCTATCTTGACGACACGAAGCCATCCAAATTATCAGAATCTAAAAATTTCATAAGTAGTAGCGGATTATGATAGAAATCAGAATTTAATTGATATATATTCAATTATTTGAAGGCCAAGCCAAATTCTAAGAAACCCAAGAGCATTTAAGAGAAGCCCAAGAGTCTTAAATAAAGCCCATCTCTCAAGTATTGAATCAATGGTCTAGATTATTTTGAGAGATCCTATGGTTATGAGGGTTGCTTGGGGCCTAAGCCAAATCTTATGGTTGTGAGGGTTACTTGGGGGCCAAGACAAATCTAAGGGTTGTGAGAGATTCTTGTTATCTATAAATAGAGGGGTAGAGTGAGGACTTAAGATTGTGAAATTTTTTTATAATAACTCCTTTTGGAGAGGAGGGTTAATCTTAATTGAGAAGACCTTCCAAAATTATAACTTTTTGTTACAATCAATAAAAACATATTTTCACCCCTTCATAATTTCTTTTCTTCTCTTTGTCTAAGGATGAAAAGAGGATGAAAATGAAGAATTGAATATGTGGGTTTATATTTTTCTTTTCTTATTTTCTTTTCTTATTTATTTCTTAATGCATTGTAGAGTAGATTTATATTTATGTCTTTACTTTCATGTCTTTAATTTCATGTATTTATTTTCATGTCATGTTTTTACTTTGTAGTATAGATTTATTTTCTTGCTAATAATTTAGATTGTTTTATTCCCTCTCCTTCTCTTCTTATTCCTTTTTCATCTCTCTTTTTATTTCTTTGTTTTATTTTCTAAAGATGTGGAACTAAACTCTTGCAGGAATTCTAGAATTGCATGAAACTAGTATTAATCTCTCTTATAATTTATGGATTATTCTCTTGTGCTTAAATGATCATGTTTAGGATAATCAACTAGAGAACTAATTAATAGAAGAAGAATTGGATAATCTATGCTTGCCTTAAAAGTGGTAGGATAGAGTATGCTAATGAATTCTAGAATTTCTATCTTTTATTATTCTTTTCATGAGTATTAATTTTTCTTGGATGATAATAGGACAGGTTATGCTTGCCTTAAAAGTGGTAGGATAGGCTATACTTAATAAATCTAAAGTAAAATGTGATAATAAGATAATAATTCATATTTTATAAGTGAGATAAGCTAGTGGATTCAATTCTAGATTCCCCATATTTTTAATTGAATCCTCCATCTTTTGCTTTCTTGATTTTCATCTTTATTCTTGATTTTCTTTTCTTGATTTTATTTTCCTTTACTTCTCACTCTCTCTCAATCTTGTTTTGATTTATTTGCACATATTCACATCCACTCTTTACCTTCCCACTTTCAATCTCATTTGGCTTTATTTATATTTTATCACTTCCACACTCTTAATCCCTTCGCAATCCATCACATTTTCTTTTCTCACACTCCTAATTGCCGCACACACAACATACGAACCGATCTTGATTAACTCTTACAACACCTTCCTCGTGGGATCGATAACTTTTTATACTATAATTTGATGGTTGTATACTTGCAACTTTTGGTACACATTTATTGACCTATCAATAACCAAATGAGGGTATATAAATGCATAGTAGGGGACATTATAGGGTATTTAAGTGCAATTAAACCATGTATTTTTAGGGGAAATTGTAGGGTATCTAAGTGCAATTAAGTCGCATGTATTTTCTTATTCACAATGAGATTTCACTTTATAATGGAACCCATCACAAAATGACATTTCACTTTAATAATGGGATCCATTGGAAGTTAAATTCAAAAATTTCCCCATCTCTCAAATCCCCTCCCTCTTCCCCCTTTGTCTCAAACCATTACACTTATCCCCCTCAAAAACGAAGCCTTATTAAAAAAAACCATACTTGCAGCTTTTCACGTGCAAATGCTTGTACAAAATAGTACTACTTATTTTTCTAATTTTTATATCAAAAAAGAATAAAAAACCGTCATAAGCTAGATTTGGAAAACTGAAAAATAAAGTTTCGATTAACATTTATTTTATTGCAATGAGAACCAAAGTATTATTTTTCAAACAGAATTTCTACAGTATAATAAACTACCTGTATAATTAGCCCTAAGGGGAATGGTTAGCAAAACCCACTAGAGCCTGTGTGATACTTTTTGTGAAGATAGAAGAACAAATATTAGCAATAGTTTCTAAGAGTTTTTAAAAGTAGACATTTTATACTTGCATTTTGGGGTTTTCCACTTGTACATTTAAAAGATAAGAGATTATCCTAAGCTTTCAATATTTTTAATATTATATTCATAATTCTTTACTTGTATGATGTGGTAATTTTAATGTTAAATGGCCTACATGAAAATATTAAGTCTATACTTCATATATAGAGGGGTAATAGTGAGAAAGGAATTGTGTTGGAGATTATTGCAAATAAAGTTTCTAAGAAACTAACCATAAAAACATATCAATACGTGAGAGGAAATGGAAACCGTACAAAGTTCCTTCAAACTATTGAAGACTTATCTATATATCCCTAGTATTTCTATTGTAATGGAAAGTTCCTTCAAACTTTTGGAGACCCCCACAAAGTTTTTAATATTATATAGTTATATATTTTTTCCCCTGTGGTTGGAGGTTCAATGTTGAAAAGAATAAAACTCTTGATGGGAAGAGATCCGTAAGCAAAATGTTTAGTCTGCCATGAATCGCATTACATTTAAGGATTATTTACATATATACCCCTTAAATCATCGTCATTTGCAAAACTACTCTCTAAATCTTAGTATTTGCAAAACTACTCTCTAAATCTTAGTATTTGCAAAACTACCTCTTAAATCATCAATTTTGTGAAAAATACCCTAAAATCAACAAATCATCAACTTAGTGCTAAAAATTTAACTATTTTATTAATAATATTTACATTGCAATCACAAATTTGTTTATCAAAGTTGATGATTAATTGCTTTGAGAGTAATTTTTTTCTAAAGTTGATGATTTTAGAGGTGGTTTTGCAAATTCTGAGACCCCTAAAAATATCTAGACTTCTAAACAGTAATAGAACCTATGAATGATAAATAGGACCATAAAAACTTTGAGCATAGACTCTATATTAAGTACATGAAAATTATGAAACAATTAAATGGGTCACTTGGGTCGATGGGTAACCCGTTTAATAAACGGGTTGACCTCATTATTGGAAAGGTCGGGTCGGGTCAATATTATACGGGTCGGGTCGAAATTTATATGGGTCGGGTCGGGTCGACCCATTTGCCACCCCTGCATGCAAGTAGACAATTTTGTATAACCTTCTTACTTGTTTGATCCCACGTAAGGACCACATGATAAATGGTGACAAAATTAAGCCATTGGTGCAAGTTGAACAGTCACTAGCATTTCATGGTTTTTCTCTAATTTGTCCTTTACACCACAGTCCATATTCGACAATCAATGCGCACATATACTACCAAGAACTGCGTCCACTAGCATATCAACACCACGTTATGCATCGATCTGTAATCAATGCAACAAAAAAGATGTGTTAGTTGCTCGAGGAATCGGATTTACATCCCTTGTATGGTCTTCATTTCATCACATTTGTCATGCAGATAATTTTAGAGTATATAGGACCGTCATGTTAAGAGATGTAACATCAAAATATTAGCATTTATTGTGGAGAAAAGATAACTATAATATATCAAACGACATTAAGCACACAATGCTATTGAAAATATCTCATTTAACTTGTCGTATATATTGTCGATCGAGACACTCCATGAGCAAAAAACATGCAGAATCAAATAAGGACATGAGGCTATTAAACCTCACCGAGATTTATCATTGATATTTGGTGATGATTTTCTTTCAATATTTCAACTTTTGAGGATGAATGGCGGAGGAGACGCATATAAGCCATCCACATGCAAACCATCGGATCCTCTACATATATATTGTCCTGTATCAAATTTTCCTCGTTGAAGAAAACTCGACCTCGAGTTTTATGTTGGACCATGAATCTTCACGTGGTTGCTGAGATCGTGTATAGATATGTCCGTACATTATTGCTGCACTTTGGTAATGAGAAATAACTTTCTTACCAAAAAAGAAAAATGGTTTAGACCTTCTAATTCTTTTGTTAACAGTTTTCAAAAATAGTAACCAAAGCTCAACTCTAAATAAATAAAGCAAATCGAATCTGTTTATTTGTAATTCTGAAAGAGTTTAATGAAAGTAGAAAGTAGTTAATTATGATATTTAGTCATATTACAACTATATTTAACTTGATTCATTTCACATATGTGAAACTTTGATTTACTTCATACTCATGGATCTTCACCACTCTCTGGTTTAGTAGCCCCGAAGGCCCTGATTGGCGAAGGGTTAAGGAAGAGGGTTTAACGAGAAGGATTAACATAGTCAGCCCATTCGATAGTCCGAAGGATTAACTTATTATCCAGTTAAATAAGTTTTATTTTAGCCATTGTGATCAGTTTTAGTGTTTGGGAATAACGATGATTTTGACTATTTTCTTTACATATAGAGGGGTTAACTCTTAATCCTTCTAATTAGGAGTACTAGGAAACCTCTCATCTTTTGGGGTTAACTCATTTTAATCCCTCTAGAGATGTTAGCTTAACCCTTATGCCTTTTGTACTTTTCGCAAACTATGAAGGGTTAACTCACTTTAACCCTTGTATAGATTTTTTATGTTTGGCGGGTTAAGAAGGGGTTAAATCTGCTTAACCCCTCACTTAACCCGTTGCCAAACGGCACTGAAGGGTTTATTTGAGGCATATCATGAAGCTCAGGGTTAATATTCTAATTATTAACTAATTTTGTTTTACTACATATCAAAAAGTAAAAAAAACCGTAATTGTGTTGGCTAAACCCATGTATCTAAGTTATGCTGATAATATTTCTCTCTAATGTTCAATTATTTTGTTATGTAAGTATTCTACTCTACTATTTTCCCTTTCTCCAACCTCAATCATGGTACTCTTGCACTGATCTATACTTTCTGAGAATGGATGAGAAATGGTCGCCTCACTTGGATTTTTTTCAAAGTATCATCGTCATTAGTCATAGAATTGGTTTTCTTTGTTTATGTGTTAGAGAGAGAGAGAAATGATATTTTGACCTCGTAAGCTCAAATATTATTGTACCTAGAAAATAGAGATAGAAAAGAATAACTCGCCTCCACCCGATCCACCTCTATTTTTAACATTCCAAGAAATGGTGACATGGCAAGGATCTATTTGAAAGTATCATCATCATTAGTCATAGAATCCAGTTTTCTGTATCCAAGAGGTGACTACGGTTGTGAATAAGGCTACGTTTGGTAACTAGGGTGTTTGTCTTGTTTCTGTTTTGTTTCTGCAAAAAAAGAAACAAAATGCGTTTGGGAACTGATCCGTTTTCTCTACAAAAACACACCCAACTCACAATTTAAACGGGTTTCTCGAAACAACAAAAAGTTATTTTCAGCCTAGGGTTTTCATTTCCCCCAAAACATCGACCCTCCTCACCATCTCCAGATCTCGCCACCGCCTCCCGACCTTGTTCTTGCCGCCGCCTCCCGATGATGAACTCGCCGCCACATCCCGACCACGAACACACCGCCGCCTCCCGACCCTCCTCACCATCTCCAGATCTCGCTGCCGCCTCCAGACCTCGATCTCGCCGCCGCCTCCCGACCACGACCTCGCCGTCACTTCCTGACCACGATCTCATCGCCACCTCGCGACCACGAACTCGCCGCCGCCTCCCGACCACGACCTCGCTGCCGCCTCCCGATCACGAACTCGTCGCCGCCGCCATCTCTACGACGAATTTCCCGACCGTAGCCGCCGTTGTTGTCTGTCTACCATCTATTGAAAGGTATATTCTCTCTCCTCATCACCTAATCTCATCTCACTGACTCCTCTTCTCTATTGTTCTGTTTTATGTTCAATTCCTCCAACATTTGATCAATTTTATTGTCAATATTTTGAGATCAACTTTTACTGATTGATCTGAGAAATTTTAGAAGAATTTTTGAGTTATTACTCCAACATCGCCGGCACCGGTCACCAATGCCGAGTGGTTTCACCGGTAATGGTGGCAGTGGTGATGGTGGCGGCGGTAAGGATATCGATGTTGATAAGGATTGGAACTAGTGTTTGATGGTATTTTGAAAAACACTTACAATGGTGTTTTCAAAACACTTTAGGAGAAAAAACACAACACCAATGTGTTTTTCTAGAAAAACACAACAACAAAAACACCTTGGAAGCCAAAGGGAGAAGATTATTTCTTTTCTATACAAATTTATTCATGGCAATAAGCACAACCATATCCTCAAAATCTATGGATTTGAAAGTATCATCATCATTAGTCATAGAATCCAGTTTTCTGTATCCAAGAGGTAACTACGATTGTGAATAACTAAATAAGGGAGAAGATTATTTCCTTTCCATACAAATTTATTCATGGCAATGATCAACTGTGCGGTCTGCATGGTGCATTTTAGCATGCGATTTCTCATGTGCTAACTTGCACCCCCACATAGACATTCATGGGTAAAAAGAAGAAAATTAGTGGCAAGAGTTCGTTAGATCTTAATGTGGGAAGTTCGAAACTCAAATCGGTAGCTCTTTCTGATCAATTTGAGCCTAGTTTCTATGCTGATGAAGTATCGAGTGATGAAGGAATCATGGGTAGTATTGGCGCAAAGGGAGAGAAGAAGAAGTTAGCTATGGTTGATATCTTGGCTACTCCGGCGATGGATACACCAAATGTCCAAGCTCAATCTGGGTTTCAAGTGATTCGTCAGCTCAGTAAGTCCCCTCTCACTGCTTGTAGATCTATTGATAGGGTTTCTTGGGCTGATGCTTTAGATGAAGTTATTGATGAGGATTTTCCCCCTTTGCATAATCCCTGCCCGAATTTGGCTCAATCTTCACCGATATCGAATTTGGTAAATGATAACACTGTTACATTGGCTGATACTATTCTAATTCGTGATGATACTCATGTCAATAAGGTTTCTTCGACTCATGAATAAAAAAATAAATCTACTAAGAGTTTTGCTAGTCTATTTTCTGACAACCGCAAACTTGGAGTGCAGGTTGAATCGAATTATATTTCACCGCGAAAACACATAAAGCGAGTCGACGAACGATGAAGTGAGTCGGCAAGGCGACGAAGTCAACGAAATGAGCCGATCGAGCTCAAAGCCGACGGATACGGACTCAAACACAACGGCGACATCCCCGAGGAAAATTACGCCGAAAACACATAAAGCGAGTCGACGAACGCATGAAGTGAGTCGGCAAGGCGACGAAGTCAACGAAATGGCGTATCGTGGAATAAACCCGATGACGGTTCGACGAGGCGAAGTTGACTAAACTCAAACGCCGACGAGACTAATCAACCGCATTTAGTCCGCCAACGAAATGAGCCGATCGAGCTCAAAGCCGACGGATACGGACTCAAACACAACGGCGACATCCCCGAGGAAAATTACGCCGAAAACACATAAAGCGAGTCGACGAACGATGAAGTGAGTCGGCAAGGCGACGAAGTCAACGAAATGAGCCGATCGAGCTCAAAGCCGACGGATACGGACTCAAACACAACGGCGACATCCCCGAGGAAAATTACGCCGAAAACACATAAAGCGAGTCGACGAACGATGAAGTGAGTCGGCAAGGCGACGAAGTCAACGAAATGAGCCGATCGAGCTCAAAGCCGACGGATACGGACTCAAACACAACGGCGACATCCCCGAGGAAAATTACGCCGAAAACACATAAAGCGAGTCGACGAACGCATGAAGTGAGTCGGCAAGGCGACGAAGTCAACGAAATGAGCCGATCGAGCTCAAAGCCGACGGATACGGACTCAAACACAACGGCGACATCCCCGAGGAAAATTACGCCGAAAACACATAAAGCGAGTCGACGAACGCATGAAGTGAGTCGGCAAGGCGACGAAGTCAACGAAATGACGATCGTGGAATAAACCCGATGACGGTTCGACGAGGCGAAGTTGACTAAACTCAAACGCCGACGAGACTAATCAACCGCATTTAGTCCGCCAACGAAATGAGCCGATCGAGCTCAAAGCCGACGGATACGGACTCAAACACAACGGCGACATCCCCGAGGAAAATTACGCCGAAAACACATAAAGCGAGTCGACGAACGATGAAGTGAGTCGGCAAGGCGACGAAGTCAACGAAATGAGCCGATCGAGCTCAAAGCCGACGGATACGGACTCAAACACAACGGCGACATCCCCGAGGAAAATTACGCCGAAAACACATAAAGCGAGTCGACGAACGCATGAAGTGAGTCGGCAAGGCGACGAAGTCAACGAAATGAGCCGATCGAGCTCAAAGCCGACGGATACGGACTCAAACACAACGGCGACATCCCCGAGGAAAATTACGCCGAAAACACATAAAGCGAGTCGACGAACGATGAAGTGAGTCGGCAAGGCGACGAAGTCAACGAAATGGCGTATCGTGGAATAAACCCGATGACGGTTCGACGAGGCGAAGTTGACTAAACTCAAACGCCGACGAGACTAATCAACCGCATTTAGTCCGCCAACGAAATGAGCCGATCGAGCTCAAAGCCGACGGATACGGACTCAAACACAACGGCGACATCCCCGAGGAAAATTACGCCGAAAACACATAAAGCGAGTCGACGAACGATGAAGTGAGTCGGCAAGGCGACGAAGTCAACGAAATGAGCCGATCGAGCTCAAAGCCGACGGATACGGACTCAAACACAACGGCGACATCCCCGAGGAAAATTACGCCGAAAACACATAAAGCGAGTCGACGAACGATGAAGTGAGTCGGCAAGGCGACGAAGTCAACGAAATGAGCCGATCGAGCTCAAAGCCGACGGATACGGACTCAAACACAACGGCGACATCCCCGAGGAAAATTACGCCGAAAACACATAAAGCGAGTCGACGAACGCATGAAGTGAGTCGGCAAGGCGACGAAGTCAACGAAATGAGCCGATCGAGCTCAAAGCCGACGGATACGGACTCAAACACAACGGCGACATCCCCGAGGAAAATTACGCCGAAAACACATAAAGCGAGTCGACGAACGATGAAGTGAGTCGGCAAGGCGACGAAGTCAACGAAATGAGCCGATCGAGCTCAAAGCCGACGGATACGGACTCAAACACAACGGCGACATCCCCGAGGAAAATTACGCCGAAAACACATAAAGCGAGTCGACGAACGCATGAAGTGAGTCGGCAAGGCGACGAAGTCAACGAAATGAGCCGATCGAGCTCAAAGCCGACGGATACGGACTCAAACACAACGGCGACATCCCCGAGGAAAATTACGCCGAAAACACATAAAGCGAGTCGACGAACGATGAAGTGAGTCGGCAAGGCGACGAAGTCAACGAAATGACGATCGTGGAATAAACCCGATGACGGTTCGACGAGGCGAAGTTGACTAAACTCAAGCGCCGGCGAGGCGGAATCAACCGCATTTAGTCCGCCAACGAAATGAGCCGATCGAGCTCAAAGCCGACGGATACGGACTCAAACACAACGGCGACATCCCCGAGGAAAATTACGCCGAAAACACATAAAGCGAGTCGACGAACGCATGAAGTGAGTCGGCAAGGCGACGAAGTCAACGAAATGACGATCGTGGAATAAACCCGATGACGGTTCGACGAGGCGAAGTTGACTAAACTCAAGCGCCGGCGAGGCGGAATCAACCGCATTTAGTCCGCCAACGAAATGAGCCGATCGAGCTCAAAGCCGACGGATACGGACTCAAACACAACGGCGACATCCCCGAGGAAAATTACGCCGAAAACACATAAAGCGAGTCGACGAACGCATGAAGTGAGTCGGCAAGGCGACGAAGTCAACGAAATGACGATCGTGGAATAAACCCGATGACGGTTCGACGAGGCGAAGTTGACTAAACTCAAGCGCCGGCGAGGCGGAATCAACCGCATTTAGTCCGCCAACGAAATGAGCCGATCGAGCTCAAAGCCGATCGGATACGGACTCAAACACAACGGCGACATCCCCGAGGAAAATTACGCCGAAAACGGCGGAAAAATCCCGAAATCGAGTTTGGCGGCTAAACGAAGAACCGAACCCGACGCTGACCTGTCAGGGTCGGCCAAGGTCAGCGCCACCGCGGGTCTTGTCACGTGGCGCTGTCCTTGTCACGCTTATTTTCACCCTCCTCTTGAACCCTATAAATAGAGAGGAGGGGGTCTTCATCGGAGATTCAAAAAAATAGGTGGGAAAATTCGGTCGGGAGTGTTGGATTTTCTGATATTCCAGAGAGAGTTCTCGCGAGAGCTACGAGCCTTCGTTACACAGATCCGAGCACCGGCGAGTACGAATTCGGTCTACGTCAGATCTATATAGCGAGGTAAGCGAATCCGGGTCAAACTACAGCTGGCGACTACAGATACCCTCTAGATTAAGCTTCGTCTTAATCTCAAGGATAGCGCTGTGATTTCTCCTAGTAGATCTCACCCGCTCCGGCGATCCCCTCCTTCGTGAGTGCGATCCCCGTAGGCGTTTCATTTCCTTCGTGAAACGAGCCCCTTTACGTCTGTAGTTCCAGAATCCGGGTTTCTACCAGGATCTGAATTGCGCGGTGGTCCACGGACTAAATAAGTCCCCGGCACAGGCGAAGAACCCACACAAGCGAGGATCCCGAATAATAGAGATCCGAGCGTTTGTTCATTGAAGGAAAAAGTTGTAATTTTTTGTTTTCATTGTAAGCCTTAAATAAAAGGCGCTTTCTTTTGTTTGAATTTTGTTGTAGGCCAACGAAGCTGTAAACAAATTCAAAACAATGAATACAAAACTAACTTTCCCCGCGAACAAGCTGGTGATCACAGTGGGAGAAGACAGCTTCAACGAAGAAGCCGTCGTGTCGCAACCGCGGATTCAGATCCCGATCATAGAGGAGGTCGAGTACGAGTTCGACCAACAGAAGTTCGAGGGTTACCTCTCCTCCTCGTCCAAATCTAACTCCCCCCGCAAGTCCAAAATGGTCTCCACTGCAAGGAAGACCCGCTGGGCCTCAGATGCGGAGGCAAGAGAATCCAACCCCACCGCCGTCAAGACTGCAGGCAACGGTGGTTCCCCGACCCTAAAGACGGCCAAATCTTCAGAACCCCTATCTTTGCAAGGGGTTACTTCCGTCAATGGCGTGTCGACTCTCTCAAAGAGAGCCCGTCAGAGGCGACGTTAGCGCCTGGCGAAACAGTTCGCCCAGGCAATGGAATCAACGGACGAGGTTCGCTATAAGTCGGATCTCAGGTCCAGATTAACTCAGAGACTGAAGTCTGAGATTGTGGCCGGTTCCTCCAAACCGCCAACCAACGAATGGGTCCGAGTCAAACGAAACCGTTCTACGCTTCAGGAGCGTATCCGGAAGCGCCGCGCACTCCTGGCGCAAGCACGGACTTCGGTGCAACAAGCCCTCAAGTTGAAGAAGGAGGAGGTGGCCAAGAAGCCGTCGATAAGCCGCTATGTTTGGAAGCCCAAGTCCGTCAACACTTCAACCACGACGAACCCGGCATCCAAGTCAAACTCTACCATTAGGCCAATTCCTGCCCCGGCGTCTAAGCCGAAATCTACCGGCAGCCCAATCAAAGTTGCCTTGGCGCCAGAGTTACCTCCGGTGTCTACATCCAAGCCTATGGCAAAGCCAACCCCCGCCACGATTAGCAGGCCAACCATTAAGGAACGCCTGGGTTCGTTGAGGGAACCATGGGTCACTCCTAATATGGGAGGTCGCACCCACCTCAAGAAGGACAGGAAAATTTCTGCATCTCCACCAACCGGACTAAAAATCGAAGTCCGAGAATCCGTTGAAACTTCACGCCCAAACAGGCGAAAGTCAAGACGAGTCACTTTCGGCAGTTTTGATGAAACGGTCCGTCCTCGGAAGGAGATGTTTTCATCTGACGACAACGACGTTATACCCGAGAGATCTTGTCAACGCACGGGGGGTTGCTCCGGTGCTCATGCCAACGAGCTGTACTACCGTGCTAGGGGTACGAGGAAATATCGAAGGAGTTCCCCCAAACTGACAGAGCCATGCATGTGCTCCAAGATCATCAAGATAGTGCTCTTGGAGTGCAATTGCCAAACAGAAGCTCCGAAAAGGGTGTCGGTCTTCCAGAGACTCACCATGGAAACGCCGAGACCTAGGTCGAGGCGATTCCGTAGAAAAATAGCACCTCGAAGCAATGAATTGCCAGTGGTCACTAACAACATGACCGGCAAAGAACCATCGTCACAGGCTATTCCCAGGGCATCGCAGCGGTTAACTCGTTTGTGGTCCGGGACTATTCGACGGTCCAATTATAACAGGCTTTTGAGAGGGCTACCCTCAGAAGATGAAGTGTCGGATGCTGGCTCAGCAATGGCATCTGACAACACGGTCTCTAGCGAGGGACAACCACAAGAGGCACTTATGATCAGCACTGATCAAATGGCCAAAATGCTGGATGAAGCCTTAGCCAAACAGAGGGAGAACTTTAAACTGGAGATGGATCTGGCCATGCAACAAATGAGAGAGCTGCATGACCAGCAGATCCAAGCCCTTACGAAACACCAAGGTGAATCAAGTCGTCGCATCGACGTTGACCAAACAAATAGTGACACGGACGAAGATGAACTTTGTAACGCTAATGGCAACCTTGATCCGCAGAATGTTGGGGGTCGCCCGGAGAATGATAGCAGTAACGCTGTTGCCCACGAGAGTGAGAAGATAAAAGACCTCGAGAGCAAAATTAATTCCTTAATTTCCACCCAAGAGGTGAAGAAGACGGGTATTCCTTGCCCCTATCCAAGGGAGTGGGAATCGATCCCAGATCCCATGGGTTCAACTCGATAAACTTCACGCCGCTCGACGGAAGGGTTCACCTACTCAACACTTGATTTACTTCAAGTCGCACCTCGGGTCATTTCGCAATGAGCCTCGATGGTTCGGTCATTCGTCGGCACCCTTCGTGGAACGCCTTTGATTGGTACCGCCTCAAACCGGGAGCATTCATACCGGGACGACATGGAGACCGGCTTCCTTGACAACTTTTTCGACGATGATACCGGTGTCGATCGAACATTGCTCGACGAAGCTAAGGGCCGGAGAGGCGGTGGATACCTTTGTCAAACGGTTCAAGAACAAGGCGATGAATTGTCAAGACCCAATCACGGAGGAATTCATTCTCCAAACCTGCCACAATAATCTCTCCCTGGATGTGCTCGAAGCAATGGGAACGGCTCCGTCCAAAACATGGAAGGATTTGAAAATTCGCGGAGAGCAGCCTAAAGATTCCTTAAGAGGAAGAAGCGAGAAAAAGGACGATAGCGGCAAATGCGAATAAGCGAATTTTGTCCTTGGCGGAGGTAAGGTTCAAGCGAAATCAGTGGACGCCAATCACACGCTCAATCGCGAACCGCAAAGCAGCAGCCGCAAAGAACGCACCGCAGCAGTCGCAGCCTCAATGGCGGCAGCAGCCTCCAAACCAGAAGCCTTCTGGTTCAAGGTTTCCCAAGACTTACTCATTCAAAGACGATGAGGTTCCGGGTATTTTTAAGTACCTCTTGGAGAATAATAAGATCCAATTGCCCCCAATTGTAAATCAAGAGGAGGTAAAGAAAGTTACGGATCCTAAGTACTGCGCCTATCACAGAGTAGTGCATCACCCGACGAAGTCATGTTATCATCTCAGGGACAAAATCCAGGCCCTGATCGATGTTGGGGTCATTACTCCAAAGCCCTCTAAAGAAAAGAAGGTGGGAGCGAACGCAGTTTCCATCAGCTTCGGGCCAATACCTTTGGATTGGTTTCAACCAACCCCTGTGGTAAAGGTAGGAATGAAGATGGTGAACGAGGATCCTCACCGACAACGTGAGAAGGGACTCGTACCGCATACTACAGCGAATGGAGAAATCCTTTGGGTCCACCACGATTTCTTTGGAAGATGATCAGTGGGCTGCCTCTTCATCCAAAAAGAAGTCCAAGGGAAAAGGCAAGTCATGTCGTGCTACTTCGGCAATTCCAGAGAAGGATGATGAAGAAGTGGCGACTTTCCAACTTTCTAAAGAGGAGCCTGAAGTTTTTGCTACCAGGAGTGGACACGAGTACAACTATAAGTATCCCGAAACTCCGAACCCAAATGCAAAGACATCGCGGAGCTGGGGTGACAACAACTCCTCTCACCCGCGTAAAAGTGCAACAACAAGCGGTATCAAGGAAAAAGTACCAAGCACGTAAGAAGCGCCCCAAGTCCAGAAGCTCAAATCCGGCGGTCGATTCAATCACCCGATTGTAAGGGATAGACCGGGAACATCGAACTCTCCATATCGCTTCGATGTTATGGCTCAATTGGCTAATATCCCAAAGAAGGATAACTCTCACGAAGGTTCGATCACAAAAGAAACTAGGGAAGCCCTACAAGAGGCCCTGGCTGATTCTGAAGTATTCTTAACTCAGATCAAGCCGACTCCTGATGGGTCCGCACAACAATGCTACCTGGCAGCCAAGCACCTCCCCTGCATCGCCTTTACAAAGGAAGATATGCAGATAAAGAACTCAAAACATGACAGGCCATTATACTTTACTGGTATATTGGTTCCAAATGGTTAACCGAGCCAAGTTGATCCGGGTTCATTTGTGAGCATCATGCCCTCAAGGCCATGTACCATCTCGATCCCCGCCAAGAAGTCGACATCAACGGGCACAATAATCTATGGATTTAACACCAGTGGGTCTCGCCCACTTGGTAAAATCCGGGTTAAGTGCCAGCTGGGGGATTTAAAGTCTGAAATCACTTGTTATGTGATTGACGCAGAGACTTCTTATAACTTGTTGTTGGGACGGCCTTGGATCCATAACAATGTTATAGTCCCGTCTACTCTTCATCAGTGTCTAAAATATGTAGACACAAATAATGAAGTTAAGACGGTGGTCGCGGATAAGCAACCGTTTAAAGGAATGGAGAATTACTTCACTGACTCCCTCCTTTACGGTAATGAGTCCGACACTGAACCATCGGCCCAAGGCACGGACAGCGGTGAAGAAGCTGATACCAAAGCCGAGCTTGATTACGATGGTGGTTTTGTTATAAATGACATTGTACCAACTGTAATCAATCTTGACGATGGGGAATCGTCGGATGAAAGTTGTAATTGGCAACTTGCCGACAAATCAATAACAGATGATTTAGAGTACTCGCTATCTTTTGCTGATGTGATTACAGGATTATATGATGATCCCGAGTTATATTTACCAACTCCGTCATATTGTATAATACAGAAGCAGTTCCGATACTCTTTCGGAACAACACTTGTCATCCCACGAAGATCAGGTGGTGAAAAAGACTTGGTCTACGGAAAAGGAGACACGGCTCCAACTCCGAATCATTTCTTAGAGGAAGACGTAGATGATGACAAACCGATACTCCACACGTTCGGATATAGTCCGGAAACACTGGGTATCATGAAAAAGTGGGGGTATAACTTGACCCAAGGGGAAGGTCTCTGTTTCGGACGAGGTCCTCGAGTTCCACCCAAAACGGCGTACGTCCCAAAAGGAAAGCCGGACAACTATTACTCGTTTAGAAGAGGATTGGGATATAAATCCTCCTCAGAAGATGAATGCTCGTGGTTGATCGACGATCATCTACCTGATGAAGGAGACGGACACTCGTCCGATTCTTCTGCTTGGGATTCCGACGTCAGCCTTGGAGATGCTTTTAAGGCCTTGATGTCAAATATGGCTACAGTCGACCCCACCACTATTGAGGATGATGAAGATATGCCAACATGGGAAGACCCATGGATTCATCAACTCAAAGAACAGTTTGGGGATAGGTTCGAGCAAAGAGAACCCCCCACTAAAGACGAGGTAATCCAAGTCAATATGGGTGATGAAGAGCACCCTAAGCTTATAAACATCAGTAATAGTCTTCCTTCGGAGGAAAAGAAAGAATTGATCGCCCTTATCAGGGAATATATCGACGTGTTCGCCTGGAGCTACGAGGACATGCCTGGACTCGACCCTAATGTGGCAACACATCGCCTCAATATCAAAGTGGATGTCAAACCTGTCAAACAACCACAAAGACGGTTTCGTCCTCAGATTATGCAGGCGATTGTCGATGAAGTAAAAAAACTTATAGAATCGGGTTTCATCAAGGAAGTTCAACATCCAGATTGGGTGGCAAACATCGTCCGGTTATGAAGAAGAACGGTTCAATGAGGATGCGTATGGACTCTGAGATCTGAGCGCCTCTGCCGAAGGATGATTTTCCTTCCGACACCGACGCCATCGTGGATAACACGCCCGGTTTCGAAGAATGTCATTTATGGACGGCTTTTCGGGTTACAATCAAATCAAGATGCACCCCGATGATGCCAAACACACAGCGTTCAGAATACCTCTCGGCATATTTTGCTATCTGATCATGCCGTTCGATTACGAAGAACACGGTATAGCGTATCGGCGAGCAATGGCGAAGATTTTCGGGATCATCTCGGGAAAGCGGTCAAATGCTCGTCGGCGACTTGGTTGTGAAAAGTCAGAGCAAGAGTGATCATATCAAAGATCTCAAAATGATGTTTGAGCTCATGCGAGCCCATCAGCTAAAGATGAATCCTGCCAAATCCTTCCTTGGGATGTCCAGTGGCAAGTTCCTCAGCATTGTCGTCACCAATAAGGGCATCCATGTCGATCCTGATAAGGTGAAAGCGATTCAAGATTTACAACCTCCAAGAAATCTGAGGGAGCTCAGGGGGTTACAAGGGCGATTGGCCTATATCCGGCGGTTCATATCGAACCTATTTGGAAAGTGTCAGCCATTCTCAAAATTAAACAAGAAGGGCGTGTCATTTATTTGGGACGACGCTTGCCAAAAGGTAATTGAAGAGATCAAATCGTATCTCGCTAAACCACCTGTTCTTATCGCACCGCAGTCGGGAAAGCCGCTCTTGATTTACATCAAGGCGACGGATCACTCATTGAGCGCCTTACTTGTGCAAGACGACGACCGCGGTCATGAACAGGCAGTATACTACCTGAGCCGAACATTAGTCGGTGCTGAATCTCGAAATCTGATAGTTGAGAAGCAGTGCCTTGCATTAGTGTTCGCAATTCAGAAGATGCGGCACTATTTAGTGGGACAAACAATTTATGTTATCTTCAACGTAAACCCGATCCGAATATTTATGACCCAGCCTACTCCATGAGTTGGCGCTTGGCAAAATGGGCCTTGCTCTTGTCCCAATATGACTTGTACTTCAAACAACAGAAGTAAGTCAAAGGACAAGCGATTTGCGATCTCTTGGCTGCCAACCCGACAACGAAAGCAGCCGAGCTATATGATGAACTACCTGATGAAGTCCACGAAGTCAACACTACATCGCACCAACAAATATGGCGGTTGTATTTTGACGGAGCTTCTCAGGCTACTAATGTGGCAAGTGCCCCCGGATGTTCTAAGATCTCCGCTGGAGTAGGAGTTGTCTTAGTTTCCCCGGGAAAACATGTCATGCCCCGAGCCTATTCACTCACCGAACCGCGCTCCAATAATGTGGCCGAATACAATGCGCTACTTATCGAACTTAGTTTCGCCAAGGAACTGGGGGTCGAGTATCTCGAAGCGTACGGCGACTCGCAACTGATAGTCAAACAGATCCGTGAAGACTACGAAGTTAGGAATCCTGATCTAGTTCCCTATCACCAGGTAGCCATTGAAATGACGGACTCATTCGAAGAGTTCTTCATCGAATATATCCCGTGCCTTCAGAACGCTTACGCGGATGCATTGGCGGCGTTAGCAGTATCGTTAGCACAACCTCCCGAGACCGAGCAGCTAGTTACGGTCAGGACTCATCAATTATTTATACCAATATGTGATAAGGTACAAGAAGACAAGGGGGTAGTTACCAAAGAGGTATACATGACCCGAACCAAATTGGAGCCCCGAGATTGGCGCTTTCCTATCATCGACTACGTCTTGCATGGTATTCTGCCAGAAGACGCGAAGGAGAGAGAGTCAATCCGGCGAAGAGCTCCAAGATTCTTTACCAACACAGAGACCCAGATGTTATATCGCCGAGGATATGATGGCCTTCTACTTCGGTGCCTTTCAAACAAGGAGGCAGAAGAGGTCCTTCGGGAAGCACACGAAGGTGAATGCGGTGTGCACCAACCTGGTCCTAAACTCTATGATCGTATCAGGAGAATGGGCTACTTCTGGCCAACAATAATTAACGACGCGGTTGCATACGCTCGGAAATGCCACGCATGTCAGATTCACGCGAACTATATACATCAACCTCCGGAGCAATTGCATCCTTCGGCTACATCCTGGCCATTCGAGACATGGGGAATGGACGTTGTAGGTCCCATCTTTCCTCCGTCAGTCAAAGGCGATCGGTTTATTCTAGCGATCACTGACTACTTCTCCAAGTGGGCTGAAGCAATCCCGCTAAAAGAAGTGAAAGCGAGTAGCGTTATCAAGTTTATTAAACATCATGTCATTTACCGACACGGTGTCCCAAGACAGATCGTGCATGACAACGGTCCTCAATTCATCAGCAATTCCTTCATCAGCAATTCCTTCATCAGGTTTTGTGAGAAATTTAAGATCCAAGACGTCTCGTCAACGGCCTATAATCCAGCTGCAAATGGATTGGCCGAGGCGTTCAACAAGACAATTATCAAAATTCTATCAAAGCTTGTGAAGAATAACAAGCGAGACTGGGACGATAAACTCGGAGAAGCACTCTGGACATATCGCACGACCGTACGTACGCCAACTGGAGCGACCCCATACTCTCTGGTCTACGGGTGTGAAGCAGTTCTTCCGCTGGAGATCCAGATTCCATCACTTCGCATCGCCCTCGCAACGGAGATGACGATCGAGGAACATCATCAAAAACGTCTCAAAGAGCTCGAGATGTTGGATGAAAAGCGCCTGGAGGCTCAACAATGCATTGAGTTTTACCAAGTGAGGATGTCGAGAGCTTTCAATAAGAAAGTACGGCAGAGGAGTTTCAAAGAAGGAGACTTGATCCTCGCTGCCCGACGACCGATAACTCTCAACTCCAAAAAGAAAGGTAAATTTGAACCTAAATGGGAGGGGCCGTTTATAATAGAAACGGTCTACTCTAATGGTGCATATCGCCTTATCACACAAAATGGCGATCGGCAATTAATGCCAATAAACGGGAAGTTCTGAAAAAGTACTATCCTTAGTGCATTCAGGATAACCCATTTGGATGGGAAGCTCCTCAGGGAATATTTCACCCATGTTCCTTGAGGATAACCCTAAATTATTTTATTTTCCTCCAAAATTCTCTCGCCGATCAAATTCATTGACGGCGGGTCCACTAAAAGATCTTTCTGGTCCAAGCTATCTGAACCTTTTCAAGATTCTCGGAGTGGAGACCCCACTCTTAGTTTCTTTTCGGAAACTAGAATGCATTCTTCCTTTCCCACATTACACATCACATTCATCTGGAGATAGAATACATTCTCCCTTTCCAGAAGCAAGAGATAGAATACATTCTTCCTCTCTTGTCCTAGATTCTCGAAGTGGAGATCCCACTCTTAGTTTTACCTTTCAAGAGTCTCAAAGTGGAGATCCCAATTTCAGTTTCTTCCACTGGAAACAGGACAAAAATCCTTCCTTTCCAACACCCGGAGATAGGAGACTAGATCCTCCTTCTCCATCAATAAGAGATAGGATACAAAACCTTCCTCTTTTATTTCGAATTCATGAGTTTTCGGAGATAGGACACAAAACCTTCCTCTCCACTGGCAAGAGATAGGATATAAAACCTCCCTCTCTTATTTCGGATTCGTCCCTTACTCGGAGATAGGAGACAAGATCCTCCTTCCTCTCCATCAGCAAGAGATAGAATACATTCTTCCTCTCCTGTTTTAAATTTGATTTTGCCCGGAAATAGGATATAAAACCCTTCCTTTCCACCTTCGGGAAATAGAACACATTCTTCCTTTCCCACATCAATCGTTCTTCTACCGGTTCAGTCATTCTCCGGTCAAAAGAAGACACCAAGATTCATCTTGGGGTATTTTATCCCGAAGCCTAAGAAGGGATAAAGCCAACGCCTACCACGCGTTGCCGGTTTAGTCTTTCTCCGATTAAAGAAGACACCAGAGTTTGATTCTGGGGTATTTTATCCCGAAACCTAAGAAGGGATAAAGCCAACGCCTACCACGCATTGCCGGTTTAGTCTTTCTCCGATTGAAGAAGACACCGAGTTTGATTCGGGGTATTTTATCCGAAGCCTAAGAAGGATAAAGCCAACGCTTACCACGCATTGCCGGCTTAGTCTTTCTCCGATTGAAGAAGACACCGTGAGTTTGATTCTCGGGTATTTTATCCCAAGCCTAAGAAGGGATAAAGCCAGCGCCTACCAGCGTTGCGGTTTAGTCTTTCTCCGATTAAAGAAGACACCAGAGTTTGATTCTGGGGTATTTTATCCCGAAACCTAAGAAGGGATAAAGCCAACGCTTACCACGCATTGCCGGTTTAGTCTTTCTCCGATTGAAGAAGACACCAGAGTTTGATTCTGGGGTATTTTATCCCGAAGCCTAAGAAGGGATAAAGCCAACGCCTACCACGCGTTGCCGGTTTAGTCTTTCTCCGATTGAAGAAGACACCAGAGTTTGATTCTGGGGTATTTTATCCCGAAGCCTAAATAGGGATAAGCCTATGCCTAACAGGTGTTGCCGGTTAATTCTTAACCGTTCTGGTAGTCTATTCCCGTAAAAGATGACAAAGCCTACGTATTCAACATCGTAGCATTAAGTCTAAGAGAGTTTCATTCTTTTAGCACAACGTCACGTGCGGAACGGATTTAGACAATTCGCACGCTAGCCCAATTCAAATGGTAGTCGGTAAAGGCTGATCAAATCCGTTGAAGGCTAGGGGTTGGCCAATAACCTTAAAGCCAACGCCTCACACGCGTTGCCGAGTAGTCTATTCCCGTAAAAGATGACAAAGCCTACGTATTCAACATCGTAGCATTAAGTCTAAGAGAGTTTTATTCTTTTAGCACAACGTCACGTGCGGAATGGATTTAAACAATTCGCACGCTAGCCCAATTCAAACGGTAGTTGGTAAAGGCTAATCAAACCCGTTGATGGCTGCGGGTTTGCCAAAAATCCTATGAGTATTATGGTTAATTATTTCTCACGAAGTAAAAGAATCATAATAAACAATAAAAGGAGCAAATTTTATTCAATTAAAGGGAAAGATAAATGGAGCTACAATTATTCAAACATCAAGTCTATGATAAAAAATTTGTTGCTCTAGCTGAGACAGTTCATCACTATAAGCCTGGTGGAGTTCTCCCTGCAACTCAGCCCTGAAATACTCCTCATCGGTATTCAATGTCTTTGTGGTTGCCTCCTCAAAATCAACTAGCTTCTGCTTTGATAGCTCGAATTCCTTAGACGCGATAGTGAGAGCCTCTTCCTTGTTGGCCCTTGTCAGCTCCAAAACGCTCATGTTTTCTTCCTCGCTTGGAGCTCCTCCCGAAGCCGCTTATCCTCTCCACTGGCCGCAAACAGCTTGAGGTGGCTTAGAGAAGAAGATGCTTCGGCGACAATGGCTCCAATCTGATCCACTCGATCTCTCTGCATCTGGACTTTGAGCCCAGTAAAAACACGAGCATCGCGCCATGCCTCTAAACGCGCATCGGTCTGAGCAGCTACATATGAGGAAGCTCCAGCTGCCCGCAGTTCTTGTAGTCTCTGAAGCTTTCTCTCCAGTTGAGCGAGGTCGTCAGCAATGGCTTGAGCCAACTCAGGATAACCCATATCCCGTATCAAGGCCATCCGGGGATTAAGCAGTGGCCTGAACTGATGAAGAGAAAGCCCGCCATGGAGAACCTTTTCGATCACCGTGTTCACCAAGGAAAAGAACGAGCGTACTTCCAAACAGATAATAAAACGGGATGGATCTTCATCCAGCATCAGCGCCCTCGCCAAATCATGGAGTCGAGATGTAGGCTCTACACGAAAGAAAAGAAGACCTTAGAATCTTCAATCAAAAAATTGGCGAAGACATATTGATTAAAGGACTCTTACTGTCTCCTTGACATAGTTTGAGGGGTGGCGAGTCTATCAGAGGAGTACCTATCATTTGGAGTACTATCTCTGACGGTGACCCCTCAGTGTGCTCATCTATCTCAGCAGTCGCCGTGGTAGCTGATTTTGAGAAAGCAGCGGGAAGAGGAGTGCCTGCCACTACATGAAAAGAACTTCTCAGGCCCTTTAAATTATAGTAGTATTAGCCAAGGGGCTGGTCCTATAATTAGCCAAGGAGAAAATTCATACCTTCCTCGGGGATTGTGGCTTCTGCAAATCTTCACCAAGAGCATCGCCATCCTGTGACAAAGCGCGTAGCAGGTCATCCATGAAAGTGTTGTCGTATAAACCAGCTTCCACGAAGTCTTCCATTGAGAAGTCTGAAAAAGAAGGCATTAGGAAAACGAATGCGGCTAAGAATGGGCGAACAATAGGTAAAGCTACTTACTTCCTACAGCGGAGTTAACCCTCTTAGTCTCGGTTCGTACACTTGTCTCCTGCAACTTCTCTAAAAGAGCAAAAAGCGAAGAGGCAATTAGAGGGGGTACAAATTCCGAGTCGTTTAATTCCCGCATTCGCCATCTAGAAGAGGAATTATCGATGTTAGATGTACCTGGATTCGCCGAATCAGGTCCTACATTGGTCTCCCCCGCCATAGCTCCGTACATTTGTTGAGTAAAACTTGGCTCAGCATGAGCAGAACTAGGCCCAGCAGAATCATGGTGAGGAAAATCAAAGCCAGAATCATAATCTCTAAAAGCCCCTGCATGGAAACGGAGAAATGTCAGTCTCCAAAAGCCGAAAATTTAAAAAAACTCAGATTACATTACGGTGGAGTGTTACCTCCGTCACTGACTGGATCATCGCTGGTCAAGTCTATATCAAAGGACCAAGGATTCACGCGAGTCTTATGGGCTAACTTCTTTCGTTTAACCCCTCGAGAAGGTCGAAATTCTTCTTCTTCAACAGATTTTCCTGAAAATTCAGTTGAATGAGAAATCCAATAGAGAGGATGAGAAAACGAAGGGGAAAAGGAGAGAGTGTCGAGGTTCTTCTCATAAACTGCAGCCTCCGCTTGGTCCTCTCCTAAAGTCCCAGCGTCAGAGTTGTGGAACTCCTCCTCAGTCTCGTCTGGCTGATGAGATTGGCGGCGCTTCCTCTGAGCTTGAGCGGCATCTTGGAGTGTCTGAGTGTCGGCTCGCAACGATGCTTCAGCCACCAAATCTGAGATAGCCCTCACAGGGACCGACTCATTAGCTACTAATAGCCAACTGCAATGAAGGAATGTCGACTCCAATACATCCAGCTCTAGATCAATCTAGCCGCAGACATCCCGCAACACTCCACAACCAAGCTCGAAGGCCATCCACAAGTCCACCACGAGTCTGGAACCAGCGGTTCGGATTCTCAACATAAAGTTGATCGTAACCGAACTGGCGAGCAAAACGGTAGGGAAAATAAGGCTCAATGAAGCATTCTTCCTTTACTCGGAAAGTGAGTTACCCTGGCCTGATGTTCACTAGCCAATTGAAGCAGCCAATGTCAAGTGAAGTCTGCTTCGTCTTCGAAACCTCTTCGTCAATCAATGACTCACCATATTGACCGGAGAATCGGGGGAAGCATCTGGAAAAGATCCACCCTCTATAAATCTGCATCTATTTCTTGACCTCAGTAAAGCCGCGCCCTTTCCATTTGCAGTCCTCTATCAACTGCAAGAAAGGAGTGGACGAATCTGCGAAACCTGATGCTGACATCACGTCAGGACGATGAAAGACTAGCCAAGCCATCAAATAGGTGTATGGAAGCTCTACTCTGACGGAAGGAATACGAGATGAGGGCTCATCCTTCCCTTGAGTAAACGCCCGGGCTATATGCCGCAATCCACGGTGAATATTGGCCACCATCACCGGAAGGAGAGAGAGTTCCTTTTTGTGAGCAAGCTAAACTGCAGGATAAAGGACCTCCAAAGGTAAGGCATCACCAGTTTGATATGGGATCACGCATTTCTTTAGCCAGATTGCAAGATAGCCGGCTAGAAGAGTTGTCGGTCGAATAGGCTTCACTGCATGCCATAGGAAGGTTGCAAACTTGGTCCCTGGGGAAAAACCGTCTTTGGCACTGCTGAGTGTGTAGGAGTTAGCACCGGATCTCTCGATGAGCTCATTAATTGCCGAAGGAGTGAGCGGCGACAGTTCACATATTTTCTCACCAGAGTTACCCTCCAAGTGCTTGAACAAGTATTTGGCAAACTGCTTCAGGCTCACTTGTGATTTCTTTTTGACATGAGGTTCAGATTGGGCTAGAGCTATATGATAATGACAAGTGAGATCCCATAAAGTGGTGTAACGGTCTGGCGTGCGGTCCTTCAGCTGACTCAACTCCTGATTCGAGGGAAAGTATTCCTGATACAGCATCTTCCCCATGGGTAAACCTGAAACTCGGTACATCTCATGTAAAGCCAGCCCCAACTCACCGTGTTTGGTAAAAATGTATTCGAGTCTGGATTGTAGAGCTCAAATAAGGCAAAGAAATGGTTGGCACTGATTGGAAGGCCGTACATGGTGGCACGAATCAATACAAAGTCGCATAACGGTTCTTCATCCCACCGATTAAGAACATAATTGGTCGGCGACCCCACCGGTGCCTATCGGCGAGTGAACCCGACCATAAAATCTATGGTCGGGTGAGCGATCTCGCCCAACTTCGCAAGACGGTTCTTCAAAGTCGAGGCAGTAATGAAAAGCTCATCACGGGGCGGTGTGTCTAATCCCACAACTCCAGGGTGAAGGCCGATGATGCGATTCCTGTTGGAACCCGAAACTGGCCGCTGGGTAATGAATCCGCAGTGGATATGATCATGCTCCTCGGTCAATCGCCAGGACATATGGCGTGTCACAGCATGGTGCCTGAAATCGGTCAGGGAAACTTGACGAGGTATCCGGGGGATATATAAAGGGCCTCCCTCGTCCTTGTTTAGCCACCGCTCGCTCTCGATAAAAGCTGTATCCGGATCGTTAACAGAGTCGCCGAACAGATAATCTGTCTTTCGCAAAGATTGAGTAGAGCTGGTGTCTTTCACAAGCGGCGCATCGGTGACCAGTAGTCTGAGAATGCGGGAACTCCCCTCAAGCACAGTCTGAATAGTCTCCGCCGATGTATCGGATGCGAATCGAGGTGAAATGAAAATAGCGGGATCATCATACATGGAATAGTATTCACTATGGCGTCCATCAACCGCGTAAGGTGGAAACACTCCGGAGGGATAATCAACTGCAAGACATTCAGTTATTAAAGATAATATAAGGCGTTGAATTCATCTTACACAGATTGAGTCACGACCCTATAATGGGTACGACGATTTCATCTGTATCGAATACTCAGAGAACGATATATATCATCACATAAACAAAGTGATAATATATCCCGTTCTACAGAGTATGGATACAGTACGAAATCGCTCCCATTAAAGATCTTGAGACGGGTAATGACCAAGCAGAACCAATCTCTGAAGCGTCAATCCCCACAATGGAGGATATCAGCTCTTCCCAAACGCCTCACGAAGGAGAACGAAGCGGGGGCGTAATGTGTATATGCATGAGAGGATGGTAACGTCGGCGCACCAGCGAATGAGGAGGAGTTCCTCGCCTCATTGTTCTCGCCACCGCATGCACCGAGACAAACAAAAAAGAAGAAGAAAAAGAAGAAAAAGAATTTGCAAAACTCTCGTGCATATACCTTGTTGTTCGAAAGAGATGAAGCTTGTGGCAGATGAAAACAAGAGAAAAAGAGCACAAGGGGCCGCCTAGGTCAAGAAAAAGAGCACAAGGGGCCGCCTAGGTCAAGAAAAGAGACCCGTTTGGTCAGGTCGTGGCTCGCCGGCCATGACCGAGCACCAACAGTGCCTCGGCTCAACCGAGACCGAAGCCAGCGCCTGTGCACTCAGCCACCGGCGCTACGTTCAGCGCCCGTTCCTCTCGCCTCATTGTTCTCGCCACCGCATGCACCGAGACAAACAAAAAAAGAAGAAGAAAAAGAATTTGCAAAACTCGTGCATATACCTTGTTGTTCGAAAGAGATGAAGCTTGTGGCAGATGAAAACAAGAGAAAAAGAGCACAAGGGGCCGCCTAGGTCAAGAAAAAGAGCACAAGGGGCCGCCTAGGTCAAGAAAAGAGACCCGTTTGGTCAGGTCGTGGCTCGCCGGCCATGACCGAGGCACCAACGAAGTGCCTCGCTCAACCGAGACCGAAGCCAGCGCCTGTGCACTCAGCCACCGGCGCTACGTTCAGCGCCCGTTCCTCTCGCCTCGCTGTTCTCGCCACCTGCATGCACTGAGACAAACAAAAAAAGAAGAAGAAAAAGAAGAAAAAGAAGAAAAAGAAGAAAAAGAATTTGCAAAACTCGTGCATATACCTTGTTGTTCGAAAGAGATGAAGCTTGTGGCAGATGAAAACAAGAGAAAAAGAGCACAAGGGGCCGCCTAGGTCAAGAAAAGAGACCCGTTTGGTCAGGTCGTGGCTCGCCGGCCATGACCGAGGCACCAACGAAGTGCCTCGCTCAACCGAGACCGAAGCCAGCGCCTGTGCACTCAGCCACCGGCGCTACGTTCAGCGCCCGTTCCTCTCGCCTCGCTGTTCTCGCCACCTGCATGCACTGAGACAAAAAAAAAGGAAGAAGAAAAAGAATTTGCAAAACTCTCGTGCGTATACCTTGTTGTTCGAAAGAGATGAAACGGCGCGAAGCGAGATGAAAATAAGAGAAAAAGAGCACAAGGGGCCGCCTAGGTCAAGAAAAAGAGCACAAGGGGCCGCCTAGGTCAAGAAAAGAGACCCGTTTGGTCAGGTCGTGGCTCGCCGGCCATGACCGAGGCACCAACAGTGCCTCGGCTCAACCGAGACCGAAGCCAGCGCCTGTGCACCACCAACGGCCATTTACGTTACCGCCTCTCGCTTCGCCGTTTCGCCACCTGCATGCACTGAGACAAACAAAAAAAGAAGAAGAAAAAGAAGAAAAAGAATTTGCAAAACTCTCGTGCATATACCTTGTTGTTCGAAAGAGATGAAACGGCGCGAAGCGAGATGAAAACAAGAGAAAAAGAGCACAAGGGGGGGGGGGCCGGCCTAGGTCAAGAAAAAGAGGTGATGGAGGGTATTTATAATAGCCCCATAAGGACTCCTATTTGGCTATGAGTAGAAATTCTAATTGGAACCCAATTGGATATCCAAAAAGGAACCAAATCAGCCCCTAATTAGGAATCCTAATTGGAACCTTATCCGGATGTCAAAACAGTGCCAAATCGGTCCGTCGATTGGCTCCTACTCCCACCACAATATTTGGGAAGATTCTGAAGATTTATTCAGCAAGATAACACCTTGCGAAGGCCACCATATGCCCGATATAATTCGCCTAATCCTACTCTAATTAGGAACATGAGTCTAAATTGTTTCCTAATTTGTCGAGAAGTTCCGGGAGGATATTTTCATAAAAATATTCTTAGGGATAACTCGACGAACGCTCATGAAGCGTAAAATTATGACGACGTCGACCAACACGTCGCCTAATCCTACTCCAATTAGGAACATGAGTCTAAACTGTTTCCTAATTTGTCGAGAAGTTCTCGGAGGATATTTTCATAAAAATATTCTTAGGATAACTCATCTAACGCCATGAAGCGTAAAATTATGACGGCGTCGACCAGCGTCGCCTAATCCTACTCCAATTAGGAACATGAGTCTAAAGCTGTTTCCTAATTTGTCGAGAAGTTCAGGAAGAATATTTTCACAAAAATATTCTTAGGGATAACTTCGACGAGCGCTCATGAAGCGTAAAATTATGACGGCGTCGACCAACCGTCGCCTAATCCTACTCAATTAGGAACATGAGTCTAAAGCTGTTTCCTAATTTGTCGAGAAGTTCTCGAGGATATTTTCATAAAAATATTCTTAGGATAACTCATCTAACGCCATGAAGCGTAAAATTATGGCGGCGTCGACCAGCGTCGCCTAATCCCACTCAATCGGGAACACGGTATAAAGCTGTTTCCTAATTTGTCGAGAAGTTCAGGAAGAATATTTTCACAAAAAATATTCTTAGGGATAACTCGATCGTATGGATCACATCGACGCCAATTAACGCGTTGCCTAATCCTACTCCAACTAGGAATACGAGTATAAACGATTCCCTAAGTTTTAATGAGAAGTTCCTGGAGAATATTACCATATTCTTAAGGATAACTCGATAACCCTCAATTTCCTCCCACTGTGGAACCCCAAAGAGGGATAAAATTGATGAATCCTGACGAGGCTTATATTGACACCGGACAACGCGTCTTATCTCGAAGGAATTCCTCCCACTGTACCGACGCCGATTCATGCGTCAAGGGCCCACCGACGTTAGCTTGGAATTGAATAAATCCTAAGAAGAATTCCTCCCGCTGTGGATAATTGTACTTCAACAAAGAGTAACACAATATCGACGCCAACCAACGCGTCACCGCTGAAGGATTCACTGATCAACGGTTCGGATCCCCGTAAAATTGCGCGCCGGTCAACGTGTTACGCTCGCCGATTGAAGGCTGAATTCAGTATATTTTGACGCCGATTAACGCGTCGCAATGAAGAATTCCCCGATCAACGGAGGAGTCTTGTAAAAAGTCAGATGGTCAAATTGGACGACAATTCACCAACACGAGTCAACAGCAAGGGAACTTAATCAGCTACAGTTCGAAATTCCAACAACGGTCAAGCAATAAGTGCAGCACCGTAACACCCCCGGGTATCCTACAAAGCACTGGAGAACCTGAGAGGATAGGAGGAATCAAATACTGGAGCTAATCTCAAAAGAAATTCATCTATCGACTTCTGGTCAAGATCTCGAGAACGGTCAGACAAAAAAATGCAGTACCGTAATACCTTCAAAGAATCCTACAAAGCACCGAAAGACCGAAGGAGTGGAGAGATCAAACGCCAAGGTCATTCACAAGTCCTATCACACCGATCAAGGGTGAAGGGCTCATCATATCAAAGTGTCCCGCACTCATCAAAAATCGACCGAAACACTTTGGAGGGTATCTGTGGCGTTGAAAATTGCTTATCGCGACTGAGCGTGACCGGACGGTATCACAACCGACGCACCCATCCGACAATGCGACCTTAACCGCCGACGACGTGATTACGCCGCAAAACGCATAAAGCGAAGTCGACGAACGATGAAGTGAGTCGCCAAGGCGCACGAAGTCAACGTAAACGACGATCGTGGAATAAACCCGATGACGGTTCGACGAGGCGAAGTTGACTAAACTCAAACACCGGCGAGGCGGAATCAACCGTACTTAGTCCGTCAACGAAATGAGCCATCAAGCTCAAAGCCGATCGGATACGGACTCAAACACAACGGCGATATTCCCGGAGGAAAATTATGCCGGAAAACGGCAGGAAAAATTCCCGGAAATCGGAGTTTGGCGAACGAAGAACCGAACCCGACGTTGCCGAGGGCGCTGCCAAGGCCGCCACCGCTTGTCAGCGGCATGACCTCGTCAGCGCCACCCTCTTGAACCCTATAAATTGAGAGGAGGGGGTCTTCATCGGGGATTCTGAAAAATAGGTGGGAAAATTTGGTGGAGTGTTGGATTTTCGATATTCGAGAGAGTTCTCGCGAGAGCTCTGAGCCTTCGTTACGAATCCGAGCAAATGCGAATTCGGTCTACGTTAGATCTATATAGCGAGGTAAGCGAATCCGGGTCAAACTACAGCTGGCGACTACAGATACCCTCTAGATTAAGCTTCATCTTAATCTCAGGGATAGCGCTGTGATTTCTCCTAGTAGATCTCACCGCTCGTGATCCCTCCTTCGTGAGTCGCGATCCCGTGGCGTTTCGTTTCCTTCGTGAAACGAACCCCTTTACGTCTGTAGTTCCAGAATCCGGGTTTCTACCAGGATCTGAATTGCGCGGTGGTCCACGGACTAAACAAGTCCCCGGCACAGGCGAAGAACCCACACAAGCGAGGATCCCGAATAATAGAGATCCGAGCGTTTGTTCATTGAAGGAAAAAGTTGTAATTTTTTATTTTCATTGTAAGCCTTAAATAAAAGGCGCTTTCTTTTGTTTAAATTTTGTTATAGGCCAACGAAGCTGTAAACAAATTCAAAACAATGAATACAAAACCAACTTTTCCCGCGAACAATGCACAGATCAGGAAACATGCACATGTCTCAGAGCAACAAACTTTCCTCTCTTGCTTTCCAAGTGAATGACTTTGATCCCTCTTCTGCTGATAGGGGGGTACAAATAAATGAACTTTGCTTTTTAGAATGTTAGGGGATTTAACAAATCCCCTAAACAGCATTTAGTGAAAAATTTTATATCTCAGTATCATCTTTCACTTATTGCTCTCTTGGAAACAAAAATAAAAGATTCTAAGATGTCATATATTGCCAATAAAATAGCCAAAGGGTGGAAATGGATTTCAAATGCCGCAAATACTGCTAAAGGAAGAGTCTGGATTCTTTGGGATTCTAATGTGCTAGATATTACATGTCTAACAATATCAGATCAATGCATTACTTGTTCTGTTCAAACTCTAGATGGAAGGGTGAATTGCTATATTTTAGCTATATATGTATTCAATTCAATGGAAAGAAGAACTGGGTTATGGAATGAGCTCACAAACTTTAGTAACCATGTTTCTATTCCTTGGCTACTAATGGGGGATTTTAATACCATACTCACTGGTGATGAGAAGTTAGGGGGCACTCTAGTAGCAGAAAATGAAACTGAAGACTTTCAACAATGCATTGAGTCTTGTCACCTAACTCAACTGAAGACTACAAGCTGTTTTTTCACTTGGACAAATAAACAAGACCCACCAACAAGAGTCTGGAGTAAACTTGATAGGGGTCTTGTAAATGAAGAGTGGATACAAGCTTATACTGCTAGTCAAGTTGAGTTCCTAAATCCAAGCTTCTCTGATCACTCTCCTGGATTAATTTCTATATTTGAGGACAAATCGAATGGAAAGAAACCTTTCAGGTTCTTCAAAATGTGGACTAAGCATCCAAAATTCCTATCAATAGTTAATAATATATGGCAGTAGCAAATTCCGGGTTACAAAATGTTCTCTATCTGCACCAAATTGAAGCATCTAAAATCTGTTCTAAATGAGCTCAACAAAAGGCAATTCCACAACATTAGTGAGCAGGTGAATAGAGCTAAATATGAGCTTGATACTGTCCAAACCCTTCTCCAGAGAGATTTGCTCAATGCTGAGCTTATAATCAAAGAGAGAAAGTGTCTACAAGAATACTACAAGCTTCTCAGTTTTGAACATTCTTATTATCAGCAAAAAACCAGAGTTAATTGGGGGCTTCATGGTGATAAGTGCACAGCCTTTTTTCATTCAACAATGAAAGCTCAAAGGCATCACAATAAAGTGTTAGTGCTGCATAACCCTACAGGTAATAGATTAACTGAATATGAGAGCATTGTGGAGGAGTTCATTCAATTTTACAAAGAGCTCATGGGTTCTCCAACTCAAGTCAATCCTATTAATGAAGAAATTGCCAAAAATGGACCTTGTCTGACTTATGCACAAGCTAAGGAGCTAGAAAAAGCTGTATCTATAGAGGAAGTGAAGTTGCTGTTTTTTCAATGGCTGATGACAGTGCACCTAGACCTGATGGATTTAGTGCATCTTTTTATGAAAATGCATGGCCAATCATCAAAGATGAATTATTTCAAGCAGTGGAGCAGTTTTTTACCTCAGGCAAACTCCTAGGTATGGTTAACTCAACCTCTCTCACCTTGGTTCCTAAAATCAATTGTCCTAAATATGCATCAGATTTTAGGCCAATTGCTTGTTGCAATTACTTATTCAAAATCATTTCAAAAGTTATATCTGTTAGAATCCAGTCTGTTATTGGAGTTTTAATAAATGAAGGCCAAAGTGCCTTTGTCAAAGGGAGATTGATCTCTAATAACATTCTCCTTGCTCATGAGCTCATCAAAAACTATGGCAGGAGGAATTTATCACATAGGTGTATGCTCAATATTGATATGGGAAAAGCTTTTGACACAATTAGCTGGGATTTTCTTAAAGCTATGCTCATCTGCCTGGGGTTTCCTAGCAAAGTTGTTCTCTGGATAATGGCATGCATAACTACACCTACATACTCAGTCTCACTTAATGGATCTCTCCATGGATATTTTAAGGGCAAAAGAGGCCTTAGGCAGGGTGATCCCTTATCTCCTTACCTCTTTGTCATTGGAATGGAGTATCTTTCAAGAAGCCTTTGCCTATTGAAGAATGATAGAAATTTCAAACACCACCCAAAATGTGCAACTCTCAATCTAACACATTTAACTTTTGCTGATGACTTGTTATTGTTCAGTAGAGGTGACTTATACTCTGTTAACAAGATATAGCAGTGTATGAAGGAATTTGGGTCAGTGTCAGGTTTGATTGCAAACCCAAATAAATCAACAGTCTTCTTTGGTGGGGTGAATGATGTTTTAAAAGACTCTATCTGCTTAGAGTTGGAGATATCTGAAGGAGTATTACCAATTAAATACCTTGGTGTTCCTCTCATTAACAAAAGGCTATCGCATGTTGATTGTTCAGCCCTCATTTCTAGAGTTGCCAATCACTTTCAGAAATAGACAAATCATAGGAATTTATCCTATGCAGGCAGGATTCAGCTAATAAAGTGTGTAATTCTGGGCGTTCAAACTTATTGGGCTACCAATTTCATCCTCCCTAAGAAAGTACTTGAAAAAATTGATGAGCTATCTAAGAATTTCCTCTGGGGGGGCACAGGGAATAAAAGGAAGCTAGTATTAGTTGCTTGGAATCAAACATGCACAGGATATAAGCAAGGAGGCCTAAATATCTACTCATTTGTCCTATGGAATTTTGCTGCTGCAATCAAAATCTTATGGAGTATTCATGAAAAAAAAGATTTCCTATGGATTAAATGGGTTCATGGCACATATCTAAAACACGGCGATATATGGAACGTGCACAGTAAACCTAATGATTCATGGATGTGGAAGCAAATTCTCAAAATGAGAGATAATGCAGTAGATCAATTGGGTGGACTGCAAAATTTATTAAATACTGTTTGTGCATGTTGTGTGCAAGGGCAAGTCAAAATTTCTAAACTTTATCAAGCTCTATCTCCTCCTACCCCTTCTGTTACCTGGTACAAAAATGTTTGGGGGTCCTTGAATCATCCTAAGCATTCCTTTGCATTATGGTTAGCTTTTCATGGTCATTGCTCACGCAGGATCGATTATGCAGGATGGGTATACTGTCTACTAATTCCTGTGTTCTCTATTCCGCTGATTGTCAGGAAAGTCACCAACATTTGTTTTTCGAGTGTTAGTTTTCTTTGTGGATTTGGAATAAAATCATGGAATGGTTGGATTACCCAAGGAGGTCGTGTGATTGGAGCACTATTAGACACTGGTTCTCTTGTTGTTTGAGAGGAAAGGGCTATATGCAGCAGATTAAAAGATTTAGTTTATCTGCATCTGTCTATTTCATATGGCAAGAAAGGAATTTGCGCATCTTTGAAGGAAAGGCACGAACTCTTGAGCAAATTGTTAGGGCGATCAAGGTTGCTATCCTCACTATTGTGCTAAACAAGGATATTCCAATTGAGTATGAGCAGTGGGTGCAAAAGTTGTAAAATTTTTTTCCCAAATTGTTTAGTTTTTTAACCTCTGTGTATATTTGCTTTTCTCAGTTTTGAGAACTTTGATGTAACACAAACAGCTATCTTGATGAATGAATACAATTTTTTCATTGATAAAAAAAATATTTATTCATGGCAATAAGCACAACCATATCCCCAAAATTTATGGATTTTCTAACATGTGTATCACAACGATCGTGTGTAAGGTTCTGTAAACAACAAAATGTCATCAATATTCCTTTGAATCATGCAAAGGTCCCGACACAATGCAACCTTGGCCTCATTTGGGATGATATCTCAGTTTAAAACTCAGCCATTCTTGTTTGATCCCACGTAAGGACCACAAGATAAATGGTGAGAAAATTATGCCATGGGTGCAAGTTGAACAGTCACTAGCATTTCATGGTTTTTCTCTGATCTATCCTTTACACCACAGTCCACATTCGACAATCAATGCGCGCGTATACTACCAGGAACCGCGTCCACTAGCCTCTCAACACCACGTTATGTATCGATCAATCATCAATGCAACAAAAAAGATGGGTATTTTGCTAATACCCATGATTTAAGGGGTATGTATATGCAAATAACCCTACATTTAAACAAGTTTATACACCACAAACTTGAAGGAGCAAGCAATTTTCATAACACTTGAAAAGTAGGAAGGATAATCAAAAGGCAAATACTTTCCAGAACTCCAAGCATTGTCAAAGAATGGGCGATTTTTATTATAGCCCCTTAAATCTTTAATATTTTGAATTAGCCCCTCAAATCAATTGGAATAAATTTAAAAATCCTGCAATTCTTAAGTCATTTCAAAATTAGTCTCTTAACTTCATAAATGCTTGTGTTGGTATATTTAAGTGTACATTTTAAGACTTTGGGATATATAGTGCTACCAAAATAAGTGAGGGTGTGTAAGTGCAAGTTTTAAAAACTTTAATATATATAAGTGCTGTCAAAAGCAAAGAACGATATATAAGTAGAAAGTAGAAGAAACTATAGGGTATTTACGTGTAATTATCCGAAATTTGCCCAACTTCTACGTTCACTTAAGGGCTGTTTGGCTCGATATCTATAATCAAAAAATGGAAAGAAAAAGCACTCAAAATTTTATTTCCATATATTTCGATAAAAATTTGTAGGAGAAATTTATAGAAATTCAAAAGTGATGTTTTCTTTTTTTTTTGTACTTTTTCTTTGCTTGGTTCAAAATATGAAAAGAGGAAAATCAACTTTATATAAAATGGGTTGAGGAGTGGAAATGAGTAAGTTTTGTATAAAAATTATTATTTAATTCATTGTGTTAGATTTCTAAGCAATTTCCGCCCATACGGAGAGGAAATTGATTTCTTTAAAATACCCCTTTTCACTACTTTATAGAAAATATTTTTATAAATTTTCAGTGAGCCAAATAGAATTTAAAGAAACCTACAGAAAACTATTATTTACAAAAATAATATTGTCAGACATTTTTCAAAATTTTTCTATAAAACAAGTAAACTATGAGAAGGGGATACAGTAAAGTAAGAAAGAAAATGAAAAATCTATTTTGGTAGCTGGGATTTAGAAGAAAAGTTAAAATAGAATAGAGTGAGGTGAAGAGAGTGAAAGCAAAAATAAATTTAATGTGAGGAGACAGAAAATTTCCACTCGGAGGGATTGATAGATTTACTTTACAATTGCTCTTTTATCCTCACAAATATTTTTATAATTACCTAATTAACTATACTATTCTCGCTAGGTATTTTTCGAATTTGGTCTCCCAACTATTTAGGTCTTTCAAATTTGACCACCAAATTGACAAATTTTAAAGTTAGTCCCCTATTTTTCCTAAAATTATTGGTCCCGAAAATCTTTACTTAATTTCAAAGAAGTCCTACAAATCTTCGTATTTTGAAATTAGTCCCACAAATCAATGTGATGCGAACCCGAGGGATAATTTCATAACACTTATTAGATATGTGGGACTAATTTCAATATATGAAGAGTATATTATCTTGTAAAAGCTTAGTCATTGAGCTGAAATGTTTTTCCCTCATTTGATTGGATAAATAGTAGTTAACCAATTTTTCTCTCTTTTATTTCTTTTCACTTTTGTTTTAATAAATCATAGACACTCTTATTAATATGGTTCTAGAAATATTCCCACAAAAGTGTATTTTTCTGAAGATAACCACAAAAGTGTATTATTGTACCGTAACTAACTCATCACCCCACCTGCTCTTTCCATCCCTCAACCAAACAAGAAAAAGTTACATACCTCCCTCACCCTCCCTTCAACCAAACAAAAAGTATAAAAGATATGTTATTAATTGTACCTCATTGCACCTCACTCTACCACACTTCCTTTTTTCATACCCCCAACCAAATGAAGCCTTAATGGATAAGCGACACGAGATTGTTTCATACCATCACATGCAACAATCAAATCACAGGGTACCATCACATGCAACGTTCAAATCACAAGGACCACTACGGGAAATAACACCAAAGTCGTTGTTGGCTGCACGAGAATCACATGTTACCTCTAAAGTAAGACTTGATCACTCACTTATTGTTTCACTTTGTGTGAAGGGTCCTCATCTACAAAGGATCGTGACACACGGCTAGATCCAGTGACGGGTGCCTATTTTGAATAATAATTCTATATTTATTTTCAATGCAGGAAACAAATGAAATCGAACATCGAGGTATTCATATTTGTAAGCAGTTGTTTCAGATCTTATTTGAGTACGAATTCGAATCGGTCTCTGAATTTCTTAGAGCTTGAATTCGAAAGCAAAAATAAATCTAATGTGAGGAGAGAAAATTTCCACTCGGAGGATTGAGAGATTTACTTTACAATTGCTCTTTTATCCTCACGAATATTTTATAATTACCTAATTAACTATACTATTCTCGCTAGGTATTTTTCAAATTTGGTCTCCCAACTATTTAGGTCTTTCAAATTTGACCACCAATTGACAAATTTTAAAGTTAGTCCCCTATTTTTCCTAAAATTATTGGTCCCGAAAATCTTTACGTTATTTCAAAGAAGTCCTACATATCTTCGTATTTTGAAATTAGTCCCACAAATCAATGTGATGCGAACCCGAGGGATAATTTCATAACACTTATTAGATATGTGGGACTAATTTCAATATATGAAGAGTATATTATCTTGTAAAAGCTTAGTCATTGAGCTGAAATGTTTTTCCCCTCATTTGATTGGATAAATAGTAGTTAACCAATTTTTCTCTCTTTTATTTCTTTTCACTTTTGTTTTAATAAATCATAGACACTCTTATTAATATGGTTCTAGAAATATTCCCACAAAAGTGTATTTTTCTGAAGATAACCACAAAAGTGTATTTTTCTGAAGATAACCACAAAAGTGTATTTTTCTGAAGATAACCACAAAAGTGTATTATTGTACCGTAACTAACTCATCACCCCACCTGCTCTTTCCATCCCTCAACCAAACAAGAAAAAGTTACATACCTCCCTCACCCTCCCTTCAACCAAACAAAAGTATAAAAGATATGTTATTAATTGTACCTCATTGCACCTCACTCTACCACACTTCCTTTTTCATACCCCCAACCAAATGAAGCCTTAATGGATAAGCGACACGAGATTGTTTCATACCATCACATGCAACGTTCAAATCACAAGGACCACTACGGGAAATAACACCAAAGTCGTTGTTGGCTGCACGAGAATCACATGTTACCTCTAAAGTAAGACTTGATCACTCACTTATTGTTTCACTTTGTGTGAAGGGTCCTCATCTACAAAGGATCGTGACACACGGCTAGATCCAGTGACGGGTGCCTATTTTGAATAATAATTCTATATTTATTTTCAATGCAGGAAACAAATGAAATCGAACATCGAGGTATTCATATTTGTAAGCAGTTGTTTCAGATCTTATTTGAGTACGAATTCGAATCGGTCTCTGAATTTCTTAGAGCTTGAATTCGTATGCAAATATTTTCAAATATTCCCAAACATTTATCGAGTATCGCGATGTTTTTATTTGATTAATAATTTAAAGTTTGTAAAAGTAAACTATTTAACTATAATACTTTTATTTGTCTAAAAACACACTAATTTTTAGAACAAAGTGATTTTTAGCATTCACATAAATAATTGTAAATTAGTATAGTTTGTTAAAATTTTGATATGGAGCTATTTATGTCTGTCAAAATCAGTACATAACTTGAATTACAAAATGAAAGTGGCATAATATAATAACGTCATGCACCTAGTAATACAATTATATGGAACTAATTTTAAACAATCATTTGATAATCAAACAAATCAAAATACATCTTCTTATATTCCAATCTAGTATGTAATCAAATCCTATAAGTTGCATATATGCCACAGATTGTTTATATATATATATATATATATATATATATATATATATATATATATATATATATATATATAAGAAAAGTGCCTTATTTAACTTAAAGGATATCAATAATAGACCAACTTTTCTAACCACACATCTTGCTTTGGGATCCGTGAAAGATATAAAGCACTTTGAGATTTGTGCATCACAAATCTCAAGCAAGATGAGTGGATAAAAAATACAAGACCACTATTCATTATGAACTTAAGTTCATAGAAGCGCTCTTCTATATATATATATATATATATATATATATATATATATACCACGTCAAAACTCTTATATATATCTACAAATATTTAGCCACCCGCCCCCAAAAAAAACCAATAATAATAATAATAATAATAACAACAACCAAACCAAAAAAAAAAAAAAAAAAGAAGAAGAAGAAGAATAAGAAATTTGCTTAAAAACACCTCACTCAGAGTGAGTTTGGAAGTGAAGGATCGTAGCCTTTACCTCAAACAAAATAAAATTTGAAAAATAAGAAGCAAGCTAGTGAAGGATTCTATATGATTATTATGACAAGGAAAAGCAAGATAATATTCATTTGAAACTGAAAGGGGGAAACCAACGTACTTGGGAGTAGGAAGACAGTCCTTACATCCCATTTTATTTACTACAACACAACACTAGGAAGTAAGAATACAGTTCTTACATCCCATTTCAACCAACACTAGGAAGTAGGAAGGCAATCCTTACATCCCATTTTATTTATTACTATAACAAGATGCAAGCGTTAATTAATACGGTAGCTTCATGCTTCATCGTCCACCTTCATCATGATATCTGCTTTCAGCGCATCCATGGCCATCTCTGCTTTCAGCGCATCCATGTCGATCTTCTCCATGGCCATCTCTGCTTTTAGCGCATCCATGTCGATCTTCTCGTTCACATCACTTGGACAGTAACCAGGCAAGGAACAGTGACATTTTTTACAGCAAAATGATTTACCGAGATGAATTGCACGACACCCCCTGTAGCAAACCGAATACTTGCACTTCGCACATTGGGTGGGCAGTACAAGAAGAAGAATGCACATTGCAACGAGAACAGGCTTCATTTCCATCTCTCTCTCTCTCTCTGCTTTTTCTGTTTCTTAATCCAAAGAGCTAAGGCTAGTTTATAATTGATGTATTCGAAGAAATGTATATAGTGTATATATAGGCAACTTGGAGTCAAGCAAAAATATGTTATATTAAGTTTATTGTAGAAAAGAAATTATGTTAAATTGTTAGGAATAGGTGGCGGTACCTATGACAAGCATGTAAAGTCAAGTTTAGTCATGTGTAGAAATATTGATCAGACACGTGCATGACAAGAATTGGTGGCAGCCCATAGCATTGACGTGATTACAAGATGAAGGATTAGGATATAATGTTATTATACCGATGACCCTAGAGTTTATGTATCTACACCGATAATCTTGAGATTACTAATTGTAACTACACTGGTGACCCAAAAGCCTAGCTAGAAAAAAGCAACTCTCAAGATTACTCATGTAATTACAGTCAATGTTGTTCTCTGGATAATGGCCTGCATAACTACACCTACATACTCAGTCTCACTTAATGGATCTCTCCATGGATATTTTAAGGGCAAAAGAGGCCTTAGGCAGGGTGATCCCTTATCTCCTTACCTCTTTGTCATTGGAATGGAGTATCTTTCAAGAAGCCTTTGCCTATTGAAGAATGATAGAAATTTCAAACACCACCCAAAATGTGCAACTCTTAATCTTACACATTTAACTTTTGCTGATGACTTGTTATTGTTCAATAGAGGTGACTTATACTCTGTTAACAAGTTATATCAGTGTATGAAGGAATTTGGGTCAGTGTCAGGTTTGATTGCAAATCCAAATAAATCAGCAGTCTTCTTTGGAGGGGTGAATGATGTTTTAAAAGACTCTATCAGCTCAGAGTTGGAGATATCTGAAGGAGTATTACCAATTAAATACCTTGGTGTTCCTCTCATTAACAAAAGGCTATCGCATGTTGATTTTTCAGCCCTCATTTCTAGAGTTGCCAATCAGTTTCAGAAATGGACAAATCATAGGAATTTATCCTATGCAGGCAGGATTCAGCTAATAAAGAGTGTAATTCTGGGCATTCAAACTTATTGGGCTACCAATTTCATCCTCCCTAAGAAAGTACTTGAAAAAATTGATGAGCTATCTAAGAATTTCCTCTTGGGGGGCACAGGGAATAAAAGGAAGCTAGTATTAGTTGCTTGGAATCAAACATGCACATGATATAAGCAAGGAGGCCTAAATATCAACTCATTTGTCCTATGGAATTTTGCTGCTGCAATCAAAATCTTATGGAGTATTCATGAAAAAAAAGATTTCCTATGGATTAAATGGGTTCATGGCACATATCTAAAACACGGCGATATATGGAACGTGCACAGTAAACCTAATGATTCATGGATGTGGAAGCAAATTCTCAAAATGAGAGATAATGCAGTAGATCAATTGGGTGGACTGTAAAATTTATTAAATACTGTTTGTGCATGTTGTGTGCAAGGGCAAGTCAAAATTTCTAAACTTTATCAAGCTCTATCTCCTCCTACCCCTTCTGTTACCTGGTACAAAAATGTTTGGGGGTCCTTGAATCATCCTAAGCATTCCTTTGCATTATGGTTAGCTTTTCATGGTCGACTGCTCACGCAGGATCGATTATGCAGGATGGGTATACTGTCTACTAATTCCTGTGTTCTCTATTCCGCTGATTGTCAGGAAAGTCACCAACATTTGTTTTTCGAGTGTTAGTTTTCTTTGTGGATTTGGAATAAAATCATGGAATGGTTGGATTACCGAAGGAGGTCGTGTGATTGGAGCACTTTTAGACACTGGTTCTCTTGTTGTTTGAGAGGAAAGGGCTATATGCAGCAGATTAAAAGATTTAGTTTATCTGCATCTGTCTATTTCATATGGCAAGAAAGGAATTTGCGCATCTTTGAAGGAAAGGCACGAACTCTTGAGCAAATTGTTAGGGCGATCAAGGTTGCTATCCTCACTATTGTGCTAAACAAGGATATTCCAATTGAGTATGAGCAGCGGGTGCAAAAGTTGTAAAATTTTTTTACCCAAATAGTTTGAGTTTTTTAACCTCTGTGTATATTTGCTTTTCTCAGTTTTGAGAACTTTGATGTAACACAGACAGCTATCTTGATGAATGAATACAATTTTTTCATTGATAAAAAAAATATTTATTCATGGCAATAAGCACAACCATATCCCCAAAATCTATGGATTTTCTAACATGTGTATCACAACGATCGTGTGTAAGGTTCTGTAAACAACAAAATGTCATCAATATTCCTTTGAATCATGCAAAGGTCCCGACACAATGCAACCTTGGCCTCATTTGGGACGATATCTCAGTTTAAAACTCAGCCATTCTTGTTTGATCCCTCGTAAGGACCACAAGATAAATGGTGAGAAAATTATGCCATGGGTGCAAGTTGAACAGTCACTAGCATTTCATGGTTTTTCTCTGATCTATCCTTTACACCACAGTCCACATTCGACAATCAATGCGCGCGTATACTACCAGGAACCGCGTCCACTAGCCTATCAACACCACGTTATGTATCGATCAATCATCAATGCAACAAAAAAGATGGGTATTTTGCTAATACCCATGATTTAAGGGGTATGTATATGCAAATAACCCTACATTTAAACAAGTTTATACACCACAAACTTGAAGGAGCAAGCAATTTTCATAACACTTGAAAAGTAGGAAGGATAATCAAAAGGCAAATACTTTCCAGAACTCCAAGCATTGTCAAAGAATGGGCGATTTTTATTATAGCCCCTTAAATCTTTAATATTTCGAATTAGCCCCTCAAATCAATTGGAATAAATTTAAAAATCCTGCAATTCTTAAGTCATTTCAAAATTAGTCTCTTAACTTCATAAATGCTTGTGTTGGTATATTTAAGTGTACATTTTTAAGACTCTGGGATATATAGTGCTACCAAAATAAGTGAGGGTGTGTAAGTGCAAGTTTTAAAAAACTTTAATATATATAAGTGCTGTCAAAAGCAAAGAACGATATATAAGTAGAATGTAGAAGAAACTATAAGGTATTTACGTGTAATTATCCGAAATTTGCCCAACTTCTACGTTCACTTGAGGGCTGTTTGGTTCGATATCTATAATAAAAAATGGAAAGAAAAAGCACTCAAAATTTGATTTCCATATATTTCGATAAAAATTTGTAGGAGAAATTTATAGAAATTCAAAAGTGATGTTTTCATTTTTTACTTTTTCTTTGCTTGGTTCAAAATATGAAAAGAGGAAAATCAACTTTATATAAAATGGGTTGAGGAGTGGAAATGAGTATGTTTTGTATAAAATTATTATTTAATTCATTGTGTTAGATTTCTAAGCAATTTCCGCCCATACGGAGAGGAAATTGATTTCTTTAAAATACCCCTTTTCACTACTTTATAGAAAATATTTTTATAAATTTTCAGTGAGCCAAATAGAATTTAAAGAAACCTACAGAAAACTATTATTTACAAAAATAATATTGTCAGACATTTTTCAAAATTTTTCTATAAAACAAGTAAACTATGAGAAGGGGATACAGTAAAGTAAGAAAGAGAAAATGAAAAATCTTTTTGGTAGCTGGGATTTAGAAGAAAAGTTAAAATAGAATAGAGTGAGGTGAAGAGAGTGAAAGCAAAAAATAAATCTAATGTGAGGAGAGAGAAAATTTCCACTCGGAGGGATTGAGAGATTTACTTTACAATTACTCTTTTATCCTCACGAATATTTTATAATTACCTAATTAACTATACTATTCTCGCTAGGTATTTTTCGAATTTGGTCTCCCAACTATTTAGGTCTTTCAAATTTGACCACCAAATTGACAAATTTTAAAGTTAGTCCCCCTATTTTTTCCCAAAATTATTGGTCCCGAAAATCTTTACGTAATTTCAAAGAAGTCCTACAAATCTTCGTATTTTGAAATTAGTCCCACAAATCAATGTGATGCGAACCCAAGGGATAATTTCATAACACTTATTAGATATGTGGGACTAATTTCAATATATGAAGAGTATATTATCTTGTAAAAGCTTAGTCATTGAGCTGAAATGTTTTTCCCTCATTTGATTGGATAAATAATAGTTAACCTATTTTTTCTCTCTTTTATTTCTTTTCACTTTTGTTTTAATAAATCATAGACACTCTTATTAATATGGTTCTAGAAATATTCCCACAAAAGTGTATTTTTCTGAAGATAACCACAAAAGTGTATTATTGTACCGTAACTAACTCATCACCCCACCTGCTCTTTCCATCCCCTCAACCAAACAAGAAAAAGTTACATACCTCCCCTCACCCTCCCTTCAACCAAACAAAAAGTATAAAAGATATGTTATTAATTGTACCTCATTGCACCTCACTCTACCACACTTCCTCTTTTCATACCCCCAACCAAATGAAGCCTTTATGGATAAGCGACACGAGATTGTTTCATACCATCACATGCAACATTCAAATCACAGGGTACCATCACATGCAACGTTCAAATCACAAGGACCACTACGGGAAATAACACCAAAGTCGTTGTTGGCTGCACGAGAATCACATGTTACCTCTAAAGTAAGACTTGATCACTCACTTATTGTTTCACTATGTGTGAAGGGTCCTCATCTACAAAGGATCGTGACACACGGCTAGATCCAGTGACGGGTGCCTATTTTGAATAATAATTCTATATTTATTTTCAATGCAGGAAACAAATGAAATCGAACATCGAGGTATTCATATTTGTAAGCAGTTGTTTCAGATCTTATTTGAGTACGAATTCGAATCGGTCTCTGAATTTCTTAGAGCTTGAATTCGTATGCAAATATTTTTCAAATATTCCCAAACATTTATCGAGTATCGCGATGTTTTTATTTGATTAATAATTTAAAGCTTGTAAAAGTAAACTATTTAACTATAATACTTTTATTTGTCTAAAAACACACTAATTTTTTAGAACAAAGTGATTTTTAGCATTCACATAAATAATTGTAAATTAGTATAGTTTGTTAAAATTTTGATATGGAGCTATTTATGTCTGTCAAAATCAGTACATAACTTGAATTACAACAAATCAAAAATACATCTTCTTATATTCCAATCTAGTATGTAATCAAATCCTATAAGTTGCATATATGCCACAGATTGTTTATATATATATATATATATATATATATATATATATATATATATATATATATATATATATATATATATATATATATATATATATATATATATATATATATATATATATATATATATATATATATATATATATATATATATAATATGCTAATTACTCCAAAATAGTAAGTATCACTTTACAAATTAATTATAATCAACGGGCCCAACTCACGTCTAAGTAGACCAAGTAATTGGCCATGGCCGGAGTGATGATTCTCTCGGGCATCTTCTACTGTGATTTTAATACTTTTTTAATATTAGTTTCTTAAATATTTAATAATTTGAAAGTAGTCTCCCGAAATCATATAAAATTGCAACCCACTTCCTATATACTGTTACTAGCACACATTCTTAATTGGGGACATTAATTTGAAATAAATGATAAATCAATTGGCTTTTGGTAGGATCTTATCCATGGAATCGACTTAGTTTGATGAATAATAAACCATCATATTGGTCTAATATAAAGGATTTATATATATATATATATATATATATATATATATATACCACGTCAAAACTCTAATATATATCTACAAATATTTAACCCCCTCCCCAAAAAACCCAATAATAATGATAATAATAATAACAACCAAATCAAAAAAAAAAAAAGAAGAAGAAGAAGAAGAAGAAGAAGAAGAAATTTGCTTAAAAACCACCTTACTCGGAGTGAGTTTGGAAGTGAAGGATCATAGCCTTTACCTCAAACAAAATTAAATTTGAAAAATAAGAAGCAAGCTAGTGAAGGATTCTATATGATTATTATGACTAGGAAAAGCAAGATAATGTTTATTTGAAACTGAAACGGGGAAACCAACGTACTAGGGAGTAGGAAGACAGTCCTTACATCCCATTTTATTTAGTACAACACAACACGAGGAAGTAAGAATACAGTTCTTACCTCCCATTTCAACCAACACTAGGAAGTAGGAAGGCAATCCTTACATCCCATTTTATTTATTACTACAACAAGACGCAAGCGTTAATTAATACGGTAGCTTCATGCTTCATCGTCCACCTTCTCCATGATATCTGCTTTTAGCGCATCCATGGCCATCTCTGCTTTCAGCGCATCCATGTCGATCTTCTCCATGGCCATCTCTGCTTTCAGCGCATCCATGGCCATCTCTGCTTTCAGCGCATCCATGTCGATCTTCTCCACGGCCATCTCTGCTTTCAGCGCATCCATGTCGATCTTCTCATTCACATCACTTGGACAGTAACCAGGCAAGGAACAGTGACATTTTTTACAGCAAAATGATTTACCGAGATGAAGTGCACGACACCCCCTGTAGCAAACCGAATACTTGCACTTCGCACATTGGGTGGGCAGTACAAGAAGAAGAATGCACATTGCAACGAGAACAGGCTTCATTGCCATCTCTCTCTCTCTCTCTCTCTCTCTCTCTCTCTCTCTCTCTCTCTCTCTCTCTCTCTCTCTCTCTCTCTCTGCTTTTTCTGTTTCTTAATCCAAAGAGCTAAGACTAGTTTATAATTGATGTATTCTAAGAAATGTATATAGTGTATATATAGGCAACTTGGAGTCAAGCAAAAATATGTTATATTAAGTTTATCGTAGAAAAGAAATTATGTTAAATTGTTAGGAATAGGTGGCGGTACCTATGACAAGCATGTAAAGTCAAGTTTAGTCATGTGTAGAAATATTGATCAGACACGTGCATGACAAGAATTGGTGGCAGCCCATAGCATTGACGTGATTACAAGATGAAGGATTAGGATATAATGTTATTATACCAATGACCCTAGAGTTTATGTATCTACACCGATAATCTTGAGATTACTAATTGTAACTACACTGGTGACCCAAAAGCCTAGCTAGAAAAAAGCAACTCTCAAGATTACTCATGTAATTATAGTCAATGTTTTTCTCTAGATAATGGCCTACATAACTACACCTACATACTCAGTCTCACTTAATGGATCTCTCCATGGATATTTTAAGGGCAAAAGAGGCCTTAGGCAGGGTGATCCCTTATCTCCTTACCTCTTTGTCATTGGAATGGAGTATCTTTCAAGAAGCCTTTGCCTATTGAAGAATGATAGAAATTTCAAACACCACCCAAAATGTGCAACTCTTAATCTTACACATTTAACTTTTGCTGATGACTTGTTATTGTTCAGTAGAGGTGACTTATACTCTGTTAACAAGTTATATCAGTGTATGAAGGAATTTGGGTCAGTGTCAGGTTTGATTGCAAATCCAAATAAATCAGCAGTCTTCTTTGGAGGGGTGAATGATGTTTTAAAAGACTCTATCAGCTCAGAGTTGGAGATATCGGAAGGAGTATTACCAATTAAAAACCTTGGTGTTCCTCTCATTAACAAAAGGCTATCGCATGTTGATTGTTCAGCCCTCATTTCTAGAGTTGCCAATCAGTTTCAGAAATGGACAAATCATAGGAATTTATCCTATGCAGGTAGGATTCAGCTAATAAAGAGTGTAATTCTGGGCATTCAAACTTATTGGGCTACCAATTTCATCCTCCCTAAGAAAGTACTTGAAAAAATTGATGAGCTATCTAAGAATTTCCTCTTGGGGGGCACAGGGAATAAAAGGAAGCTAGTATTAGTTGCTTGGAATCAAACATGCACAGGATATAAGCAAGGAGGCCTAAATATCTACTCATTTGTCCTATGGAATTTTGCTGCTGCAATCAAAATCATATGGGGTATTCATGAAAAAAAAGATTTCCTATGGATTAAATGGGTTCATGGCACATATCTAAAACACGGCGATATATGGAATGTGCACAGTAAACCTAATGATTCATGGATGTGGAAGCAAATTCTCAAAATGAGAGATAATGCAGTAGATCAATTGGGTGGACTGCAAAATTTATTAAATACTGTTTGTGCATGTTGTGTGCAAGGGAAAGTCAAAATTTCTAAACTTTATCAAGCTCTATCTCCTCCTACCCCTTCTGTTACCTGGTACAAAAATGTTTGGGGGTCCTTGAATCATCCTAAGCATTCCTTTGCAATATGGTTAGCTTTTCATGGTCTACTGCTCACGCAAGATCGATTATGCAGGATGGGTATACTGTCTACTAATTCCTGTGTTCTCTATTCCGCTGATTGTCAGGAAAGTCACCAACATTTGTTTTTCGAGTGTTAGTTTTCTTTGTGGATTTGGAATAAAATCATGGAATGGTTGGATTACCGAAGGAGGTCGTGTGATTGGAGCACTTTTAGACACTGGTTCTCTTGTTGTTTGAGAGGAAAGGGCTATATGCAGCAGATTAAAAGATTTAGTTTATCTGCATCTGTCTATTTCATTTGGCAAGAAAGGAATTTGCGCATCTTTGAAGGAAAGACACGAACTCTTGAGCAAATTGTTAGGGTGATCAAGGTTGCTATCCTCACTATTGTGCTAAACAAGGATATTCCGATTGAGTATGAGCAGTGGGTGCAAAAGTTGTAAATTTTTTTTACCCAAATAATTTGAGTTTTTTAACCTCTGTGTATATTTGCTTTTCTCAGTTTTGAGAACTTTGATGTAACACAAACAGCTATCTTGATGAATGAATACAATTTCTTCATTGATAAAAAAAATATTTATTCATGGCAATAAGCACAACCATATCCCCAAAATCTATGGATTTTCTAACATGTGCATCACAACGATCGTGTGTAAGGTTCTGTAAACAACAAAATGTCATCAATATTCCTTTGAATCATGCAAAGGTCCCGACACAATGCAACCTTGGCCTCATTTGGGACGATATCTCAGTTTAAAACTCAGCCATTCTTGTTTGATCCCACGTAAGGACCACAAGATAAATGGTGAGAAAATTATGCCATGGGTGCAAGTTGAACAGTCACTAGCATTTCATGGTTTTTCTCTGATCTATCCTTTACACCACAGTCCACATTCGACAATCAATGCGCGCGTGTACTACCAGGAACCGCGTCCACTAGCCTATCAACACCACGTTATGTATCGATCAATCATCAATGCAACAAAAAAGATGGATATTTTGCTAATACCCATGATTTAAGGGGTATGTATATGCAAATAACCCTACATTTAAACAAGTTTATACACCACAAACTTGAAGGAGCAAGCAATTTTCATAACACTTGAAAAGTAGGAAGGATAATCAAAAGGCAAATACTTTCCAGAACTCCAAGCATTGTCAAAGAATGGGCGATTTTATTATAGCCCCTTAAATCTTTAATATTTCGAATTATTCCCTCAAATCAATTGGAATAAATTTAAAAATCCTGCAATTCTTAAATCATTTCAAAATTTGTCTCTTAACTTCATAAATGCTTGTGTTGGTATATTTAAGTGTACATTTTAAGACTTTGGGATATATAGTGCTACCAAAATAAGTGAGGGTGTGTAAGTGCAAGTTTTAAAAACTTTAATATATATAAGTGCTGTCAAAAGCAAAGAACGATATATAAGTAGAAAGTAGAAGAAACTATAGGGTATTTACGTGTAATTATCCGAAATTTGCCCAACTTCTACGTTCACTTAAGGGCTGTTTGGTTCGATATCTATAATAAAAAAATGGAAAGAAAAAGCACTCAAATTTTGATTTCCATATATTTCGATAAAAATTTGTAGGAGAAATTTATAGAAATTCAAAAGTGATGTTTTCATTTTTTTACTTTTTCTTTGCTTGGTTCAAAATATGAAAAGAGGAAAATCAACTTTATATAAAATGGGTTGAGGAGTGGAAATGAGTAAGTTTTGTATAAAAATTATTATTTAATTCATTGTGTTAGATTTCTAAGCAATTTCGCCCATACGGAGAGGAAATTGATTTCTTTAAAATACCCCCTTTTCACTACTTTATAGAAAATATTTTTATAAATTTTCAGTGAACCAAATAGAATTTAAAGAAACCTACAGAAAATTATTATTTACAAAAATATTATTGTCAGACATTTTGTCAAAATTTTTCTATAAAACAAGTAAAGTATAAGAAAGGGGATACAGTAAAGTAAGAAAATAGAAAATGAAAAATCTTGTTTGGTGGGAGGTATTTAGAAGAAAAGTTAAAAGAGAATAGAGTGAGGTGAAGAGAGTGAAAGCAAAAATAAATTTAATGTGAGGTGAGAGAAAATTTCCACTCGGAGGGATTGAGAGATTTACTTTACAATTGCTCTTTTATCCTCACGAATATTTTTATAATTACCTAATTAACTATACTATTCTCGCTAGGTATTTTTCAAATTTGGTCTCCCAACTATTTAGGTCTTTCAAATTTGACCACCAATTGACAAATTTTAAAGTTAGTCCCCTATTTTTCCTAAAATTATTGGTCCCGAAAATCTTTACGTTATTTCAAAGAAGTCCTACATATTCAGATTTTGAAATTAGTCCCACAAATCAATGTGATGCGAACCCGAGGGATAATTTCATAACACTTATTAGATATGTGGGACTAATTTCAATATATGAAGAGTATATTATCTTGTAAAAGCTTAGTCATTGAGCTGAAATGTTTTTACCCTCATTTGATTGGATAAATAATAGTTAACCTATTTTTCTCTCTTTTATTTCTTTTCACTTTTGTTTTAATAAATCATAGACACTCTTATTAATATGGTTCTAGAAATATTCCCACAAAAGTGTATTTTTCTGAAGATAACCACAAAAGTGTATTATTGTACCGTAACTAACTCATCACCCCACCTGCTCTTTCCATCCCCTCAACCAAACAAGAAAAAGTTACATACCTCCCCTCACCCTCCCTTCAACCAAACAAAAAGTTTAAAAGATATGTTATTAATTGTACCTCATTGCACCTCACTCTACCACACTTCCTCTTTTCATACCCCCAACCAAATGAAGCCTTAATGGATAAGCAACACGAGATTGTTTCATACCATCACATGCAACATTCAAATCACATGGTACCATCACATGCAACGTTCAAATCACAAGGACCACTACGGGAAATAACACCAAAGTCGTTGTTGGCTGCACGAGAATCACATGTTACCTCTAAAGTAAGACTTGATCACTCACTTATTGTTTCACTAAGTGTGAAGGGTCCTCATCTACAAAGGATCGTGACACACGAGAAGATCCAGTGACGGGTGCCTATTTTGAATAATAATTCTATATTTATTTTCAATGCAGGAAACAAATGAAATCGAACATCGAGGTATTCATATTTGTAAGCAGTTGTTTCAGATCTTATTTGAGTACGAATTCGAATCAGTCTCTGAATTTCTTAGAGCTTGAATTCGTATGCAAATATTTTCAAATATTCCCAAACATTTATCGAGTATCGCGATGTTTTTATTTGATTAATAATTTAAAGTTTGTAAAAGTAAACTATTTAACTATAATACTTTTATTTGTCTAAAAATACACTAATTTTTGTAGAACAAAGTGATTTTTAGCATTCACATAAATAATTGTAAATTAGTATAGTTTGTTAAAATTTTGATATGGAGCTATTTATGTCTGTCAAAATCAGTACATAACTTGAATTACAAAATGAAAGTGGCATAATATAATAACGTCATGCATGTAGTAATACAATTATATGGAACAAATTTTAAACAATCATTTGATAATCAAACAAATCAAAAATACATCTTCTTATATTCCAATCTAGTATGTAATCAAATCCTATAAGTTGCATATATGCCACAGATTGTTTATATATATATATATATATATATATATATATATATATATATATATATATATATATATATATATATATATATATATATATATATATATATATATATATATATATATATATGTTATGGTCATAACCACTAACAGGTGATTAAAGAGAAAACCAAGTCTTGACATGGATAAGCGCTTGCTTGTCGTGAGAACGATTCTGGCGCCAGCACAGGCTCGCAGTGGCCTACACCACCGACCCGCCATGATCCATTAGCGGCTATCACCATAGCCGACGCGGAGCGGTGCAAGCCGATCCAACAACTCTCTCCATCGTCACGGTAGCGGTAGCGGTCGTCCGTCCGGCCAATTGCCACCGGGAGCTATTCCGTCGCTCGTCCGCCGGACGGCGTGGGGGCGGCCATCTATCACCTTCCAACCGCTGATGCGCTTTCCGGACGGCGAAGCGGCGCAAGTCGTCCTCCCAACCCGTCACCCATCATGGCCCCATCCTACCAGTTCTCAACAATGCGGAGCGAATCTAGGCCCCTCCTCCGCCACCGCGTCCTCTGGGATGGCGGCGTACAATTCGTCCTTTCGATTCGATTACCTCAAAGGGCCTAGAGGTCGTGGTTCGGCCCCCGGTCGGCTCCCCTACCTCATCCTACGTGTTTCCCTCCGCTCGAACGACGGTTTTATGGTACTCGAGCCCATCAACATCGCATTAAATGCACTGACAGCCCTTTAACTCCCCCATCTCTCACGGTATTTAAGGCACCTCGGACCCATGCATTCTGGCCGTCAATCCCATCCCATTAATGGCGAATAGACCATACAGACCCTCAAATCACCCGCAATTTGACACCTGTAAAGGCCAGCCCCCATAGCAGGCAAATAAAATGCTCAGCCAATCACGGGCCCACACGTGGAAGAAAAGGGCTGACTCATCAGTGGTTCCTTAACCGATGGAAAGACGGAAATACCCCCTCAACCCTAAGTATAAATAGCAACGTGAACAGCGAACCAAGTAAGTGATCTTTTTCTGAGTGAATTCCTGCTCCATTAGATTATCTCCCTCTTTACTAACTTGACCGTCGGAGGAATCACCGGAGATCCCAACTCCGCGTTTTCCACAGGTCCCTCTTTCTGCTGTAGGTGAATCCCTGGACTGGAATCAGCGTCACTGGGCATTAGGAGAGAAGGCGGACTCCGCTCTCTTAAAAGCTAAACTCATCCTAGGTTAGTGACTGTGATTATATACATCAACAGTTTGGCGCCCACTGTGGGGCTTCCTTTCTTCTTCTTGCAGTTATGTCCAGCGGCGATGATCTTTCCGGGTCGGGGAACCTACCTGTGGGCTATGTCACTCAAGCCCAACTCCAGGAATCCACCGAGAAGATCACCCAAGCCATGCAAGCAACCATGCAAACCCAGCTCAAAGCTTTTGCGGATGACCTCTTCACTCGCCTCCACTCTCCGGCAGCGGCAAAGCCATCGGCAACGGCGGACCGGCCTTCCGCCCGGCCACGACTCCACCGCCGAGGTGACCGCTGGCCCGTCAGGCGAGATCCGCTCGAGACTCCTCACATTGACAAGTCACGGAGGGATCGGCAGGAGCTGCCGCCTCACCCCGCAGAGGTACGGCCAGGCGCCAATATCAGCGCCCCCTTGCCTTCGACCTCACCGATGAGAGCCCTTCTCCCAGCCAAGGCTACGACGGAGCTGCCTCTAGACCTCACGCAGCGCCCGCTGTCTGGCTCTAACCGTCCACCGGCACGAGGAGACTACAACCAAGTGTATCAGCCGGTCGCCGACGCCATCGGAGGAAACACCCCCTTCACCGACTCCATCATGAGAGCGCCGGCCGAGAAGTTCAAGATGCCAACGATGGACAAGTACGGGGGTGATAGAGACCCGGCCGAACATGTGCAGGACTACCACAACACCATGATTATGATGCAAGCACCAGAAGCAACCATCTGTCGCTGCTTCCCCATCACTTTGACAGGGAGCGCCAAGCTTTGGTGGAATTCATTAGAGAAGAAATCCATTGGTAGCTTCGAAGAGCTAAGCTGGCAGTTCATCCACCACTTCTTGGCCAACGCCAAGCCCAAATTACCCTCCAGTGTGCTCATCTAGACCAAGCAAGAGCCGGGCGAGAGCCTCAGAGCCTACATCAAAAGATTTCAGGTGAAGAGACTAGAGGTCGAAGACCAAGGGAGCAAAGTCGCTATGGCGGCTCTGGTGGCGGGGCTGCAACCTGGTGACCTGTCCAAAGCCTTCAACAAGAAGCCCATCAGGAGTTACGAGCACTTGATGTCCAAAGCCCACGCTTACATGAACATGGAAGAAGCCGAGGCTTACAAGATAGCCACAGCAGCCGAGTCCAGCAAGACGGCCACGACTATTTTGGCACCCCCCCGCCAGCAGTACCGGTACCTCATCATCCTCCTCAGCCGACCACCTATGTTGCTCCCAAGAATTCTCCCCGCCGTCAGCCCTGCATCCAAAAGAAGAGCCCAGACACATCCCAAGGAATCCTCCCCTCAAGAACAACCGCAACGGTCGATTCGATAGGAGGGAGGACAGAAGAGCAGATGCTCCCCCTCCAGTGTTCACAGTCCTCAACACCTCCCTTTCTGGGGCCCTGGACAAGGCCCAAAGGGAAGGGCTCCTCCACAAGCCCCCGCCACAGATGAGGACGGACCCGAACAAAAGAGATCCACGACGATTCTGTCGCTACCACCGAGACCACGGCCATGACACCAGAGACTGCCGTGTTCTCCAGAAGGACATTGAAGACCTCACTCAGAGAGGCTTCTTGAAGAACTTGATCTATCGAGAGCAAAGACTCCAAGAGGGATCTACCCCCCACTCGCTCTCGATCCCCGACCTCGACCTCACTCGAGCATGTGGAAGCCTGACAAGGAGTTGGGGGTTATCAACACCATCACGGAGGTCCTACCTTAGGAGGAGAATCCAATAACGCCCGAAGAGGTATGCCAAGCATGCTTTATGTGAACAAATGGCGACAAGAAGCGTAGGCCGATGTGTCCATCTCTTTTAGCGAGGTGACTTGGAAGGAGTCAAACGCTTCATGACGCACTATCGTCATATCACCGATATCTACGGCTTTAAGGTGAAGAGGATCATGATCGACACCGAGCTCTGTCGACATATTGTTTTGGACGCTGCTCAACCAGATGGGTATTGACAGTCCAAGCTCCGCCCCTCGGGTCCCCGATTGGCTTCACGACACTCTCGCCTGGAGGGACTGATCACCCTTCCCCGATCAGGGCAACCCCATGCCAATCGACCGCTGACGCCCAGTCAGAGTAATGGACATCAAGTCGGCGCATAATGTCATCTTGGGCCGAACATCTCTCCACCACTTGCGGGCCATCCCGTCCACCTATCATCAGATGATCAAATTCCCGACATCAAGAGGGGTTGGGACGGTCCGAAGTGACCAGAAGGAGGCCCGAGCCTGCTACGCCCTCACCATAAAGGGGAAAGGGGTCGTGACCGCCATGCCTATCGAGAAGACGGCTCGCCAACTCGAAGAGAAGACAAAGCGCGAGAGGACGACTCCAGTTGAAGACCTCCATGAGATCCCCATCGACCACAAGGGAGAAAAAACGCTCAGGATCAGATCTAGCCTCTCGGAACCATTAAGAGGTGCGATAATTGCTTTTCTTTTATCTAATCTTGATGTGTTTGCTTGGAGTCCAGAAGATATGCCGGGCATCTCACCTGATGTCATTTGCCATGAGCTATCCGTCGACCGACACGCCAAGCCAGTTCGACAGAAGAAGAGGCACTTGGGGCCCGAGCGGCAAAAAGCGGCGGCAGAAGAGGTCGAGCGGCTCCTGAGAGCTGACTTCATTCGGAAGGTCCAATATCCCGAGTGATTGTCCAACGTCGTCCTAGTGAAGAAGTCTAGTGGCAAATGGCGGACGTGCGTCGACTTCACCGACCTCAACAAAGCATGCCCCAAGGACAACTACCCTCTTCCCCGCATCGATCAGTTAGTCGACGAAAGTGCGGGACATCAGTTGCTGAGCTTCTTGGACGCCTTCTCAGGTTACAACCAGATCCGCATGGCGGAGCATGATCAAGAGAAAACGTCCTTTGTCACCGACCGGGGTACCTTTTGCTACAAAGTAATGCCCTTTGGTCTCAAGAACGCCGGCGCAACCTATCAAAGGTCGGTCAACAAGATCTTCAACCCCAAATGGCCGCAATGTGGAGGCCTATGTGGACGACATCTTGGTGAAGTCGAGACTCGCAGCTGCCCACATCACCGACTTGGAGGAAACCTTCGCCACCCTTCGGCGCTACCGCATGAAGCTCAACCCGACTAAATGCGCTTTTGGAGTGCAATTGGGAAAATTTCTGGGATTTATGATCACCCAAAGGGGGATCGAGATCAACCCGGAGAAGATAGAAGCCATTGAGCGACTCCCGGAGCCGCGCACCATGAAGGACATTCAGAAGCTCAATGGAAAGATAGCAGCCTTAGGGCGCTTCCTCTCCAAGTCGGCCGAGAGAAGCCTTCCTTTCTTCAAAATACTCAGAGGGGCCAAGGACCCCAAGAAGAAGTTGGAGTGGACCGAAGAGTGCTGCGCCGCCTTCAGAGAACTCAAAGCATATCTGAGCACCAAACCGCACTTGAGCCAACCGGTGGAAGGGGAAACCCTGTACCTATACTTGGCCGTCTCACCTGAAGCCATGAGCGCGGCGCTTGTTAGAGAAGAAAACCACATCCAGAAGCCGGTCTACTATGTCAGCCGGATCTTGAGAGCGGGGGAACTGAACTACCCCCTGGTTGAAAAAGCATCCTTCGCCCTCATCACTACGGCTCGCAGACTACGTCCGTACTTTCAAGCACACCCTATCATCGAGCGGACGAGCCTTCCGATGAAGAAATCCCTAGGGAGTCCCACCACGTCTGGGAGGATGGTTGTGTGGTCAATCGAACTCAGCGAATATGACGTACAGTTCGAGCCCAGGACCACCATCAAGGCGCAAGCATTGGCCGACTTCCTCATAGAATCCACCTCGCCAGATGGCGAACTGCACGATCTCGCCGCCCCTCTCAACTCCACGCCTCAGGGGCCTCTGGCACAACAAGATTCCCCGTGGTTCAGAGCCCGAGACGACTCCCTTGAAGTCGCCTCGTGGTGGGAATTGAAAGTGGATGGATCCTCGAGTGAAGTGGATGAACCGCCGCCCCACGCACTCTCGGGGAACACCACAGAGCAGCCCATCGCCTTCCCTCTCACCAACAATGAGGCCGACACGGCTCTCATTGCCGGGTCATGGCCAGCCTAAGGCCGAGCCTAATTGTGTTGGCCGACTCTCAACTGGTCGTTCATCAGGTCAACGACAAGTACGCTGCCAAAGATAAGAGGATGGCTCAGTACCTGAAGATTGTCAAGGACCTGTTACCCCGCTTCGCCAACTTCAAAATCGCCAAGTCTCGCTACCGCTAACGCCCAGCGACGCTTTGTCGGCTCGTGATCAACCGGCCGCTTTGAGTAGCTCCGACCCATCTTCGCCGACACGCCCCACATCCCAAAGATCGCAGAACCCTCGACGCCATGCAAACAGATACTCCCATGAATCCCGCTGATGGACCCTATCATCCACTCTCGATTGTTTTTACCGCCGGACTCTACCAAGCAAAGAGTTTGCGGAGAACTGCCCGCCGCTACCTCATGGTTGACGGCCAGCTCTACCGGACGTCCTATCTAGTCAGCAGAGTGGAACCCTATCTTCTGCCTTCGACCAATCAAGCCGATTATGTTTTGAGGGAAATCCATGAAGGCACCTGTGGCAACCATCCAGGGCCGAGAACTCTCGCCCAGAAGATCATACGCCAGGGATACTATTGGCCGACCATTGTGGCCTACCCCATGCTCGCCTCCAAGTGCAAGAAGTGTCAACTCTTCATGAGATTCCCGTGAGTCAGCCACAGAGCTAACTTCCATCTTCCCTTCGCCTAATGGGACTGATATATCAGTCAGCCCCTGCTTCGGCACAAGTAGCCTCGATAGTCGCCATCGACTACTTCACCAAATGGATTGAAGCCGAGCCTTTGGCGAAGATCGGGGAAAGCAACATCACCGGCTTTGCCTGGAAGTCGATCGTATGTCGGTTCGGCGTCCCCCACTCATTCATCACCGACAATCCACTCCGGCCGATTTCAAGATTTTTGTGAAGAATGGGGGATCAAGCTCAAGTTTGCTTCGGTAGCCCACCCCAAGTGCAACGGGCTGGCAGAAGCAGCTAATAAATGCATCCTCCAAGCTCAAGAAGAAGGTCACCTCAAGCTTGCAGCTGGGTCAAGAACTACCGAGCATCCTATGGTCATACAGGACAACCCACAAGAGTTCAACCGGAGAAACCCCATTCATGCTAACTTACGGAGCAGAGGCAGTAACCCCAGTGGAGGTCGGCATGCCCACCATCCGACTCCAACATTTCGATGAGGAAGTAAATTCCGATGGACTTCGAGGACAGCTGGACCTGGTGGATGAGATCCGGGCGACCGCTCTACGCAGACAAGTCGTCAATCAGCAACGGATCGCCCGATACTACAACAACAAAGTCCGACCGAGGAGATTCCAAGTCGGCGACCTAGTGCTGAGGAAGGCGGCCTTCGACAAGGACACCAGACGTGGCAAGTTGGCGCCTAATAAGGAGGGGCCCTACACCGTCCTCGAAGAATCACGCCCAGGAACATACCGACTCAGAAGCCCCGATGGGAGAGTTCTACAACACCCCTGGAACATAGAGCACCTCAGGAAGTTCTTTCAATAATTTAGTGTTGTAAATTCAGTTCATTCCCTCCCAATACAATTCAGTACTCTGCCTCTAATTAATGTTGTTTGTCATAAACTATGCGAGAAACGTCAAAATTACCGCTCGGCCGAATCCAACGCCGATCAACCCCTCCGCAGTGTAATCAGCCCCCTGGCTCACTACTCGAGTTAAGGAAACCCGACCACGCGGGCCGAATCAAGGTAATTTTCTGGTCGGGATCGGGTCGAGCTGACCCTGTCCGCTAAGTAGAGTCAAGAAACCCTTCTCGCTAAACCGAGTCAAGAAACTCTTCTCGTTTAGCCGAGTCAAGGAGTTCTACTCGCTTGGTCGCGACGGGTGATCTTGCCTATTCCGCTAAGGAAACGAGCCCCATTCGCCCAGCGAAAATCGGGTTATCCTTCCTCGATAGGTGAGCTATGGCCACTTGCGCTCGCTCATCAACCCCAGAGGAAGTCGCGGTGCCGAAAAAGACCTAGGCCCCCAGTCCTAGGCACCCGACCTACGCGGTCGCCCTCCACGGAGTCGTCGATCCCACTGGAGCCGACTCTGGCTTGCTCTTTGCCTTAAAATGTAGATCGCCCCGCCAAAAAGACCTAGGCCCCGGCCCTAGGCACCGACCTACGCTGTCGCCTCTCCACGGAAGTCGCCGATCCCACGGAGCCGCACTCAGCTTGCTCTTTGCCTTAAAATGCAGATCGCCTCGCCAAAAAGACCTAGGCCCCAGCCCTAGGCACCGACCTACGCTGTCGCCTCTCCACGGAGTCGCCGATCCCACCTGAGCCGACTCAGCTTGCTCTTTGCCTTAAACAGAGATCGCCCCGCCAAAAAGACCTAGGCCCCAGCCCTAGGCACCGACCTACGCTGTCGCCTCTCCACGGAAGTCGCCGATCCCACGGAGCCGACTCGTGCTTGCTCTTTGCCTTAAAACGTAGATCGGCCTCGCCGAAAAGACCTAGGCCCCAGTCCTAGGCACCGACCTACGCTGGTCGCCTCTCCACGGAAGTCGCCGATCCCACCTGAGCCGCACTCAGCTTGCTCTTTGCCTTAAAATGTAGATCGCCTCGCCAAAAAGACCTAGGCCCCGGCCCTAGGCACCGACCCACGCTGGCCGCCTCTCCACGGAGTCGCCGCTCCCACGGAGCCGACTCGTGCTTGCTCTTTGCCTTAAAACAGATCGCCCCGCCAAAAAGACCTAGGCCCCAGCCCTAGGCACCGACCTACGCTGTCGCCTCTCCACGGAGTCGCCGATCCCACGGAGCCGCACTCAGCTTGCTCTTTGCCTTAAAATGTAGATCGCCCCGCCGAAAAGACCTAGGCCCCAGCCCTAGGCACCACCTACGCTGTCGCCTCTCCACGGAGTCGCCGATCCCACGGAGCCGACTCAGCTTGCTCTTTGCCTTAAAATGTAGATCGCCCCGCCAAAAAGACCTAGGCCCCTAGTCCTAGGCACCGACCTACGCTGTCGCCTCTCCACGGAAGTCGCCGATCCCACGGAGCCGACTCGTGCTTGCTCTTTGCCTTAAAACGTAGATCGCCCTACCGAAAAGACCTAGGCCCCGGCCCTAGGCACCGACCTACGCTGTCGCCTCTCCACGGAGTCGCCGATCCCACGGAGCCGACTCAGCTTGCTCTTTGCCTTAAAATGTAGATCGCCCCGCCAAAAAGACCTAGGCCCCCAATCCTAGGCACCGACCTACGCTGTCGCCTCTCCACGGAAGTCGCCGATCCCACGGAGCCGCACTCAGCTTGCTCTTTGCCTTAAAACAGATCGCCCCGCCAAAAAGACCTAGGCCCCCGCCCTAGGCACCCGACCCACGCGGTCGCCCTCCACGGAGTCGCCGCTCCCACGGAGCCGACTCAGCTTGCTCTTGCCTTAAAACGTAGATCGCCCCGCCAAAAAGACCTAGGCCCCGGCCCTAGGCACCGACCTACGCTGGTCGCCTTCCACGGAGTCGCCGCTCCCACGGAGCCGACTCAGCTTGCTCTTTGCCTTAAAACAGATCGACCGCGACAAAAAGACCTAGGCCCCCAATCCTAGGCACCGACCTACGCGGTCGCCTCTCCACGGAAGTCGCCGATCCCACCTGAGTCGACTCAGCTTGCTCTTTGCCTTAAATGTAGATCGCCCCGCCAAAAAGACCTAGGCCCCAGCCCTAGGCACCCGACCTACGCTGTCGCCTCTCCACGGAGTCGCCGATCCCACGGAGCCGCACTCAGCTTGCTCTTGCCTTAAAACGTAGATCGCCCCGCCAAAAAGACCTAGGCCCCCAGTCCTAGGCACCCGACCTACGCGGTCGCCCTCCACGGAGTCGTCGCTCCCACGGGAGCCGACTCAGGCTTGCTCCACACCCCGGAATGAATATCAGCCTTACCAAAAGAATCACAAACGAAGATCCGGACGTATGGCCTTACGCTGCCCGATTATGGCCGAGGGCGACCCAAATACCCCCAAATGCGTAACGATCGATGTAGTAGGCCTAGCCTTGTGGCCCGACCATTCATTTATTATGTTCATTGTAAGCCCCACAGGGGCCGACTCGTTTCCGATCACACAAAAAAAAGAAAAGAGAAAGAAGAGCCAAGAATGAGTCGAATAGACGACCACCATCGCTAAAATGCGACCTTTCATTGATACTCCAAGCAAAAATTTACAATGGTCTGCAAAAAAAAAACAACAACAAGTCCAAACAGACGCTCCGCCAGCATTTTCTGCTTTTTCTTTCCTTCGCCCCTCCGTCGCCTGGCCATGCCTGTTCCCTTGAGAAAGGAGGTGCCGCAATAGTTGCAGAAATTAATGAAAGGGCGCCATGGGTGCAAACATCGACCCCATGGTTTCATACCAGCACAATAGCCCGGAACCCATGGATGCAAACAAGGCCGCTCTTCCTCGGAGAAACACTCAGCCCAACTATTCCTCATCAAACGAAGCCAGGACGATAAGGGAACGGCTCCCTATCACTGTGTACAAGCAAAGGGATTTCCCCCCTTCTTCACGATGATCGGAACTATCACGGCACTCTCACCGAAACCCCTGAGATGGTGGACTCTGGGGAGAGAATCCACCTCCACGCCCCAACCATCTTTCGACGAAGCTCGCTGGCGCTCCCAGTTTGAGACCTTAAAAATGGCGATCAGAGCCAAAATCAATCACCAACCTAACGAGAACACGAGGAGTAGTTGTCTCCCCCCCTATTTATATCAAAGCCCATAAATGCTAAGCCTCCTCGTGATCAACAGAAGAAATTAAAGATGAGGAACTCGAGGTGTCACCTCGGAAATCACAGAGGCCCGAATCGCCGCCTCGAAAATCGCCGAAACGCCTCTTTATTTTAAATGAGACCTACCGCCCATCCCAGAAGCCTAAAAGTCAGCAATTAGGGGATGGCCCGCGACGACAAGGCCTCCACCGAGAGGCGACCACGCCTCAGGACCATAACCATTCCACTGGTCGCATCGACTCACCTAGGGCCAATTCATCACCAGCGCTGGTTACCAATCGACCACCCGAAGCTATGATCATCGCCGACCCATTTGCCCCGCTATACAAACCCTAGACGGCCGCCCAGCCAAAGTTATTGCTGCCACGGCTTCCAAAGAAGGGTAATAAAAAAAGGGGAGAGTTTGGCGAGATAACACAAACTAAGTTTCATTCATAGGTGAAATGTATTACAAGTACACGATGATTTCTACCAAAATCAAACAAAGAGAACGAGCAAAGTGCTAGAGCGACCTAATCTCCTCCCTCACGCCATCTCCCTCCTCTCCGCCTTCACCCTCATCTTCCTCGCATCCTCATCCTCATCGTGGTTGTCCTCGGCTAAGTTGCACTCCCTCGCCTCGGCTTCCAGCTTTGCAGATCGCCGATAGAACTTTCCACCTCGAGGATATGCGAGGCTCAATGTTGAGAGAGCGCCCAAGGAAGTTGGGCTTTTGTTAGTCGCAGACCGCTTTGACAGCTAGGGACAACTCTACTTTCCCCATAGGCCCTTGCCTATACTCTTCAACGACCTCCTTCTTGCCCTCCTCCGACTTTGCGAAGCTTGTTTCGCTCGACGACTGGCGTCGTCTCAAAGCCGATCGATGAGCCGCTGACTCACCAGGGTGACCTCCAGTTCCGGCCTCAAGCCTCGCGACCCCCAGCTCACTCTCCAGCCCCCCAACTTGAGTCTTCCACTCCTCGATCTCCCTCTCGGAGCCCTCAACCGTCCTTTTCAGCTGGGCGACCTCTTCCTTTAGCTTATCGATGACGGCCGCTCGCTGAAAATGAGTTTGAGGTTAGCGATCGATTGCTTAGCCTCCACTAACGCCGCTTCATTTGGCGCCGACCTTCGCTTCATATGCCTCTTTCGCTTCGCTTTTCCTCGACAAGCTCTCCGCCAAGTTGCCACCACCTTCATCACGCACGACAATCGGTTGAAAAGCTCTTCCCCGACCAAGGCCCCTCGGGTTTGATAACTCAAAAGAGCTAATCGCAGTTTCCGGCCGGGTATCTCCTCTAGAAGTTCCTCGTCATGGGGAGGGTGAATCATAGAAGCTTACCGAGCCGCCTCACCCTAAAGAAGCACCGAGCCCTCTTTATGGAGGGAATGGTCGAGACAAACTTGTCACTTGGTGAAGGCTCCTCCTCGTGGAATACCCTTCCCATAGGTCGCCGATGAGTTGGGATCGGAGCTCGCTCCACCTCGAACCACCAACCCTAATCCGTGACTAAAAGAAAGCTCAATGCCCGTGATCCCCCCAACAGCTCAAGAGGTTCGACCCGGCCGAATCATCCGAGGCGACCGCCTCCTTCCCCTGGCCGAAGGCTCGCTTGAGGTCGCCCCCACTGCCTGCCAGGCCCTCCACCGCTGGCGCAGAACCTCCCAGTGCCTGGGCTATCGGGACCTTCGACCACTGGGACAAGGTTCCCCTCAGATACTAACCCTCAACAAAGGCAAGGGAGAGAGGGTAGGCGAGGGCGGACCTCCTCCGCCAGCCAGAGTTCCCCAACGCCTCGACTGCCCAAGAGCCTCCTTCCTCGGTTCCCTTTGATGGTCGACCCTCCGATTTCTTCATCTTCTTCTTCTTCTTTGGCGGTCGGCCGGGAGGCGGAGGAGCCTTCTTTACTTGCAGATGGAAGCCAACTCCTCAAACTTCTCCTCCACTCGCCGCTTCCTCCTCTACCGACAAATTCTCCTCCCCTAACCCTCTCTCGAGGAAGTTGCGCCACAGTTTTTCGCTTAGGACCCCGTTTGATCTTCAACCCGTTGGGGGATCGCCTCCAGCAGCTCTTTCTCTCTTTTCTCATCGACCCCGGTCGGTCGAACGAACGACAGCCCCTCTACTCTCAGCGAAGCGTTGTCGAACAAGTTGTAGCCCTTCCGCGACCCTGAGTAATGACGGAACTTGTCCAGGTCGCGCCTCTCGTCCGCCGAGAGGGGAAGGTTCTTCAGGCCATCCTTGTTGATCTCCGGCCATGAACGGCAAGCTAATTCGGCGTCGGCGCCAAAAACCCAGACGAACTTGTTCTTCCAGTCCTTGTTCGAATTCGGAATGTCGACAAACCGACCACCCGCATACCCGAAGAAGAAGTGGGTGTCTTTCTTCGTCGCCCTCACCGTGACGAGATTACCGAAGAGCTGAAGAGTCGGCACCACCTTCACTCGATGACAGATCACCAAAAATGCCATTATCGTAGCAATGGCGTTAGGGGCAAACTGCATCGTGGACACCCCAAGCCGCTCGCACAGCCTCTTCACGAACGCCGGCAGAGGAAGGCGCAATCCGTTGTCCAAATGCGCCATGTATAATGGTAGCTTATCCGCGCTATGATCAACGATAGCGCTGTCCTTCTCTGGGAGAGAAACCGTGAATTCCCCGGGGAGATCGTACCTTTCATGGAGCCCCTCCAGATCCTCTTCTCTCGCCTTCGACTGCCAAGACTTGAGCTTGGCAATCCTGTCAATGGGGGCGGGGGTAGAAGTAGCCATGGCAGAAAACGCTAAAATATTTTAGAGTAAGAAGAAGACGAGTCTTTAGAAAGTGCGAAGAGAAACCCCCAAATAGAGTAAGGGCATATATAGACACCCGAAACGCCCACGTGTCTATTCCTGGGCGGCAGTTCAACTTTGAAATCCAACGGTCTGGATTAGCTCTCGGATACGAACCGCCTCTTGAAAATTGAAAAACCCGCCTTTATGACCCACGTCTCTTCGCTCGAAATGCGAAGCGCCTTTGACGGCTAAAGTACCGCTGACGTCAAGCCTTATCTCCTACAAGAACGCTCGCTATGCTCTAGAAAACTAAACCAGCTTTATCAACCGGCCGGCTTCCACCGCCCGCCAAATAACTAACAGCCGAGAACAAGTAACCCCAAAGATCGACTCAGCTGTCCTAGGTCGACCATCTTACGGAAGGCCATGCCGGCCCTTCAAGGCGCGAGCGCGATCAAGTCACGACGTCAAACCAATCAATCCACCGAACCGCCTCACCCTTAGAAAGCAACACAAAACACAACTACGAGAACGGAAAAACTTTTACTGCATTCATTTATTTGATAACGAGTACAAAATATACACACCGACAATTACACGACAAACGAATGTTTAAGACCTAAGCTACTGACCCGAGTCGGCCTCACTCGAAGAACCATCACTTGATGATCCGTCCTCCTCTCCCTCCTCAGCGTCGTTGTCACCTAGGTCGTAGCCTGCCCCCACCGCCTCAAATCTTGAGAGGAGGTCTATCTGGCCGGCTATACCCGGAGGATATCGGCCGACTGGGACACCCCGATACGGGCGGTAGTTGCTTAACCATGAATCAAGCACCCGCTTTGTGCCGAGCGAACCTTTCCCCAGCATCGCCGATTCTTCGATGATGGCGGTCGGCTTTCCTCTCGTGGACGACGATACTCGCGACTCCAAATATTTCGCCTTTCTCCGCCTCTATTCAAGGATTCTTGTTGAGCACACTCGCTAGCCGCTCACGGGCGATCGATTCCTCCGCTAACCGAGCCTTGGCGTCTTTATGCGACACGCCTCGAGCGACTGCGCCATCGCCAAGTCGCGATCTCTATAAACTTTGTCGGACGACCCAGGTCGTCCCCCACCGTTCGGAAGACGCTGCCGGAGTTCTCCAATCTCAGCCTGCATTCTCTCACCGGACGCTTTAAGTCCCGTGATAACTTGGTCCTTAACCTCCGTTTCACGTCTCCAGTCATCGAGCTCGGCTTGCTTAATTGAAAGTTCCTTGATAACTCGGTCAAGATCCTCGTTGGAGCCGGCCTCTGAAGGTAGATGCTTCTTCGAACCCTTTCATAGGCTTGTGGCTCCGGACGCACCGGAACGGAATAACAACTTTCCTCCACCAAACAACCCTAGCCGATAACTCAGATCACATGCGCACCGACATCGTGAATCAGCTTCAAGATATCCCTATCCTCGGGCAAGCTAAACTGCTCTACCGCCTTTCCCTGTATGTAGCTCGACCTTAATACCGACGAGCGGACGCCCAAATGACACGCCGGGCTTATACCGATGTTCGTCGCCTCTTCATAACGCCCGACAGGAGAGCGTTCCCATCATCGAAGTCACACACCTTACCTAATCCCTCGACTCGGGCCGTAATAGCGAAGGCCACCCCAGAACAAAGCCGCCCTCGCCACCGGCCGCTTTCCTTTCCGGGAAGGGCACTTTGTGGTCACTCGATTCCGCCAGATCACTCCTCTGTAATTTCACCTGGAGTCTCCCCGGCATATTTCGAGGGCCATCTGCTTTAGGGCTCCCTTCCTCTCGCTTCTCGGCCGATAGTCGGTCATCCTCTCGTTCCTCGATTCTAATAACTCCTCTTCTATCGGATGCTCCACACTCTCTCCCTTTGTCTAGCACCTCGGCTACGGCTGGTTTTACCGAGTTCCATCTCCATGTTCGCTCACCTGTTATGACACTTTTCTTTTGATATGCTCACGCCCCATAACGGTTGCCCTTCATTGCCTCTTCGCCTCGGCTGGCGACCTCCAAAGACGACTCGCACCGCTGCTATTTAACCGGCCGAGCTAGCCCCTCTTCGGGTTCTTCAAGGAACTCCTCATTCGAAGTAGGCTCAGCCCTCGACGCTCTCCCAATTATCCCCCCGAAAGTCACGTTATGAGCCCTCGCCTCATCGGAAGGGCCAGGAGGGGTGGAAGAAATCCCATGAAGCCGCAAGACTGATTTGTCAAGCAAAGCGTCCATTGTACGTGGCCCCGTGTATTGAAGGATCTGCTCTAACTCACGGCGGTGCTCGGCCGACAAGGGTTTAGGCTCCAGGGTTTCTCTTCTAATCTCTGGCCAAGACGCACACCCTAAGTTCGAAGTCGCCTCCGGACCCGCACGAACCTATCTTTCCACCCTTTGATCGATTTGGGCAGATCAAGGACAACCTTGAATTCTCCCGACATCTGAAGATAGTAATGAGGCGTCTTCTGGATCGTAATGCCGACCAAGTGGCTCAAGACGCCATCGCTGGTCAATCGAGAGCCAACGATGATGACTGAAGCCACCAATATGGCTATCGAGTTTGGCGTCATTTGCATTGGAGACACACCTAGCTCATCAAACACTTTTCGGAGAAAGCGATGCAGTCGCAGCCGAAGGCCGCATTCCAAGTGCTTGAGATACAGAGGAGCCCTCTGTTCACCGTGGTCGCATACACCGAGATGATTTCACGAGCTCCAACTTATAGCCCTTCTAATGTCAAACTGAAGAAGACTTCATCTGCGCCTGAGTAACCTTCGAACGGAACTCGTCAAGCTGCTCATGATGATCGGAATCCATCCCAGATCTGTACCACTCGCCGGAGAATCACCTGAACTCGTGGTTGAAGAGGAGAGCAAATGCCTCCCACTCACTCACCGCTTCGTATTTATACGGTGGGACCCACTGACACCACACCTTTTTGCGATCAACGGAGAGGATTAAAACCCCACTCCCGCGGTGCCACTTCGGGAGACGAAAAGCAACCCCACCTATTCCCAGAGGGCCCCACCTTCGCACTCCGTAAGGCGCCATGGCTGTGGAACCGTTCACGACATCACCACGTCCCATCGATGAAACGTTCGAATCCCCTCCGGAGCTCTCTCCTGTCCAAGGCCACACTACTCATTTCACTTGGACTCGTTTCCAACCGACTCCAAGCGAAAGGGGCCAACTGTTATGGTCATAACCACTAACCAGTGATTAAAGAGAAAAACCAAGTGCTGACATGGATAAACGCTTGCTTGTCAAAGAGAACAGACACGAGCCTCCGCACCCGACTCACAGGGCGGCCTACACCCACCGACCCCGCCATGATCCATTAAGCGGCTATCACCATAGCCGACGCGGGAGGCGGTGCAAGCCGATCCAACAACTCTCTCCAGCGGACGACGCGAAAGGTGGTAACGGTCGTCCGTCCAGCCAATTGACTGCCTCGGAGCTATTCCACGTCGCTCGTCCCACCGGACGACGTGGGGACGGCCAGCTATCACCTTCCAACCGCTAGTCTGCTCGGACGACGCGAAAGGCGGCGCAAGTCGTCCTCCCAACCCGTCACCCATCATGGCCCCATCCTACCAGTTCTCAACAATGCGGAGCGAATCTAGGCCCCCTCCTCTCAGCCCACCCGCCCTTCCGATGACGCGAGGCGGCCCCGGTCATCCCTTTCGGCCGACACCTCAAAGGACGCCCGAGAGGTCGGGTCGGCCACCCGCCCTGCCCCCTACCTCATCCCACGTTTCCTCCACTGAACGACGGTTATACTAGACTTGAGCCCATCAACATCGCATTAAATGTACCGATGACCTTTAACTCCCCATCTCTCACGGTATTTAAGGCACCTCGACCCATGCGCCACAGGCCGCCAATCCCATCCCATTAATGGCGAATAGACCATACGCACTTCAAATCACCCGCATTTGACACCTGTAAAGGCCAGCCCCCATAGCAGGGAAATAAAATGCTCAGCCAATCACGGGCCCACACGTGGAAGAAAAGGGCTAACTCATCAGTGGTTCCTTAACCGATGGAAAGACGGAAATACCCCCTCAACCCTAAGTATAAATAGCAACGTAAACAGCGAACCAAGTAAGTGATCTTTTTCTGAGTGAATTCCTGCTCCATTAGATTATCTCCCTCTTTACTAACTTGACCGTCGGAGGAATCACCGGAGATCCCAACTCCGCCTTTTCCACAGGTCCCTCTTTCTGCTGTAGGTGAATCCCTGGACTGGAATTAGCGTCACTGGGCATTAGGAGAGAAGGCGGACTCCGCTCTCTTAAAAGCTAAACTCATCCGAGGTTAGTGACTGTGATTATATACATCAACAATATATATATATATATAATATGCTAATTACACCAGAATAGTAAGTATCACTTTACAAATTAATTATAATCAACGGGCCCAACTCACGTCTAAGTAGACCAAGTAATTGGCCATGGCCGGAGTGATGATTCTCTCGGGCATCTTCTACTGTGATTTTAATACTTTTTTAATATTAGTTTCTTAAATATTTAATAATTTGAAAGTAGTCTCCCGAAATCATATAAAATTGCAACCCACTTCCTATATACTGTTACTAGCACACATTCTTAATTGGGGAGATTAATTTGAAATAAATGATAAATCAATTGGCTTTTGGTAGGATCTTATCCATGGAATCTAATTTAGTTTGATGAATAATAAACCATCATTTTGGTCTAATATAAAGGATTCTTTTATATATATATATATATATATATATATATATATATATATATATATATATATAGAGAGAGAGAGAGAGTACTTTTATTAACTTTGTTCATGATACAGCACTCAACTTTTTATCCACTCATCTTGTCTTGAGATTTGTGATGCACAAATCTCAAAGTGGCTTTATATCTTTCACGGATCCCAAAGCAAGATGAGTGGTTAGAAAAGTTGGTGACCACTATTCACTATGAACTTAAGTTCATAGAAGCTCCTTTATATATATATATATATATATATATATATATATATATATATATATATATATATATATACCACGTCAAAACTCGATATATATCTACAAATATTTAGCCCCGCCCCCACAAAAACCAATAATAATAATAATAACCAAACCAAAAAAAAAAAAAAGAAGAAGAAGAAGAATAAGAAATTTGCTTAAAAAACCACCTTACTCGGAGTGAGTTTGGAAGTGAAGGATCATAGCCTTTACCTCAAACAAAATTAAATTTGAAAAATAAGAAGCAAGCTAGTGAAGGATTCTATATGATTATTATGACTAGGAAAAGCAAGATAATATTTATTTGAAACTGAAAGGGGGAAACCAACGTACTAGGGAGTAGGAAGACAGTCCTTACATCCCATTTTATTTACTACAACACAACACTAGGAAGTAAGAATACAATTCTTACATCCCATTTCAACCAACACTAGAAAGTAGGAAGGCAATCCTTACATCCCATGGCCATCTCTCGCCAACAAGATCCATGGCCATCTCTCGCCAACAAGATCCATGTCGATCTTCTCCATGGCCATCTCTCGCCAACAAGATCCATGTCGATCTTCTCGCTCACATCACTTGGATAGTAACCGTGCAAGGAACGTGACATTTTAACGACAAAATGATTTACCGAGATGAAGTGCACGACACCCCTCAGAGCAAACCGAATACTGCACCGCGACATCAGCGGCAAGACAAGAAGAAGAATGCACATTGCAACGAGAACAGGCTTCATTGCCATCTCTCTCTCTCTCTCTCTCTGGTTTTTCTGTTTCTTAATCCAAAGAGCTAAGACTAGTTTATAATTGATGTATTCTAAGAAATGTATATAGTGTATATATAGGCAACTTGGAGTCAAGCAAAAATATGTTATATTAAGTTTATCGTAGAAAGAAATTATGTTAAATTGTTAGGAATAGGTGGCGGTACCTATGACAAGTATGTAAAGTCAAGTTTAGTCATGTGTAGAAATATTGATCAGACACGTGCATGACAAGAATTGGTGGCAGCCCATAGCATTGACGTGATTACAAGATGAAGGATTAGGATATAATGTTATTATACCGATGACCCTAGAGTTTATGTATCTACACCGATAATCTTGAGATTACTAATTGTAACTACACTGGTGACCCAAAAGCCTAGCTAGAAAAAAGCCACTCTCAAGATTCCTCATGTAATTACAGTCAATGTATACTCAGGGTTACCCATGTAGATACAATATCCTAGGTCACCAGTGTAGCTAGATCATACCTCATGATACTAGGTTGTAATCAATCCAAAGATGAAAGAACTGCAGGGAGTGTCAGTGTTAAGTTTTGTCGCTAAGAGTGTGTTATATGAGTCGTAATAATAGTAGGCCCCCCGTTTATAATATCTCAGTCTCTTGATAGGATTATATAGTATTCGTTTCTTCTTTTTACTTCCTAATTATTTACTTAATTATCAATTATAATATTAAATACATTAGTGATGGACCACCTGCCACCTACACTCATTAAGAGATGGTCTTGTAGTACAAGGGTTAGGTGTGTGAGGGAGTGAAAGGGGTAGTGTTAGTAACCTAGTATGCTCCCAATTCATGATATCTCATGATCTCATGATATGATTAGTACTACTTATTTCACATGAAGAGAACTCAAGGATCTATTTGCAGACGGGTGATACTACAGGAGTATATTCGCAATTAATAATTTTTCATATGTATATCTACAACATAAAATTTTATCCCTCTTCTATTTTTATCCAGTTCTAGTTGACAAACACTTCATAATTTTATTCTAATTCTAACGCTAAGGACATAAAATTTTATCTCATAACCAAATGAGGGTATATAAATGCTAGGGAAATTATAGGGTATTTAAGTACAATTAAACCATGCATTTTAGGATATCTAAGTGCAATTAAACCATGTATTTTCTTATTCACAAAGAGATTTCACTTTATAATGGAACACAACACAAAATGAGAGTTCACTTTAATAATGGGATCCATCAGAAATTAAATTCAAAAATTTCCCAATCTCTCAAATCCCCTCCCTCTTCCTCCTTTGTCTCAAACCTTTACACTTTTCCCCCTCAAAAGCGAAGCCTCATAATAATAAAAAAACCATACTGGCAGCTTTTCACGTGCAAATGCTCGTGCAAAATAGGACTACTTATTTTGTTAATTTTTATATCAAAAAAGAATAAAAAACCGTCATAAGCCAGATTTAGAAAACTAAACAATAAAGTTTTGATTGTTTTTTGTATATATCAAACATAGTTTCTGCAGTATAATAAACTACTTGTATAATTAGCCCTACGAGCAGTGGTTAGCGAAACCCCTGAAAACAAAAGTCTGTGTGATACTTTGAAGAACAAATATTAGCAATAGTTTCTCAGAGTTTTTAAAAGTAGATATTTTTTACTTGCAATTTTGGGGTTTTCCACTTTTACATTTAAAAGACTACAGATTATCCTAAGCTTTCAAGATTTTTAATCTTATATTCATAATTATTTACTTGTATGATGTGGTAATTTTAATGTTAAATGGCGTACATGAAAATTTTAAGTTTATACTGCATATATAGAGGAGAATAGTGAGAAAGGAATTGTGTTGGAGATTATTGCAAATAAAAGTTTCTAAGGAACTAACCATAAAAACATATCAATACGTGAGAGGAAATGGAAACCGTACAAAGTTCCCTTCAAACTATTGAAGAATTATCAATATATCCCTAGTATTTCTATGGTAATGGAAAGTTCCCTTCAAACTATTGGAGACCCCCACAAAGTTTTTGATATTATATAGTTATATATTTTTTCCCCTGTGGTTGGAGGTTCAATGTTGAAAAGAATAAAACTCTTGATGGGAAGAGATCCGTCAGCAAAATGTTTACTCTGCCATGAATCGCATTACATTTAAGGATTATTTAGATATATACACCTTAAATCATCGTCATTTGCAAAACTACTCTCCAAATCATAGTATTTGCAAAACTACCTCTTAAATCATCAATTTATGAAAAAATACCCTAAAATCAACAGATCATCAACTTAGTGCTAAAATTTTAACTATTTTATTGATAATATTTACATTGCAATTTCAAATTAGTTTATCAAAGTTGATGATTAATTGCTTTGAGTGTAATTTTTTCTAAAGTTGATGATTTAAGAGGTAGTTTTGCAAATTCAGAGACCCCTGAAAATATCTAGACTTCTAAACAGTTACAAAACCTATGAATGATAAATAGGACCATAAAAACATTGACCATAGACTCTATGTCAAGTACATGAAAATTATGAAATAATTAAATGGGTCACTTGGGTCGATGGATAACCCGTTTAATAAACGGGTTGACCCGATTATTTGAAGGGTCAGGTTGGGTCAAAATTTGTATTGGTCGGGTCGGGTCGGGCCGACCCGTTTGCCACCCCTACATGCAAGTAGACAATTTTGTATAACCTCCTTACTTCTTTGATCTCATGTATGGACCACATGATAAATGGTGAGAAAATTAAGCCGTGGGTGCAAGTTGAACAGTCACTACCATTTCTCTCAAATCTGTCCTTTACACCACAGTCTATATTCGTGGCAATAAGCACAACCATATCCCCAAAATCCATGAATTTTCTAACATGTGTACCACAACGTTCGTGTGTAAGGTTCTGTAAACAACAAAATGTCATCAATATTTCTTTGAACCTTGCAAAGGTCCCGACACAGTGCAACCCTGGCCTCATTTGGGACGACATCTCAGTTGAAAACTCAGTTATGTCCTTGCATATACAACTTCGACCATGCAAGTTGATAATTTTGTATATCCTCCTTACTTGTTTGATCCCACGTAAGGATCACATAATAAATGGTGAGAAAATTAAGCCATGGGTGCATGCTGAATAGTCACTAGCATTTCTTGGTTTTTCTCTAATCTGTCCTTTACACAGCAGTCCACATTCGACAATCAATGCGCGCATATACTACCAAGGACTGCGTCCGCTTGCATATCAACACCACGTTATGCATCGATCAATCATCAATGCAACAAAAAAGATGGGTATTTTGCTAATACCCATGATTTAAGGGGTATGTATATACAAATAACCCTATATTTAAACAAGTTTATACACCACAAACTTGAAGGAGTAAGCAATTTTCATGACACTTGAAAAGTAGGAAGGATAATCAAAAGGCAAATACATTCCAGAACTCCAAGCATTGTCAAAGAATGGGTGTTTTCGATTATAGCCCTTAAATCTTTAATATTTTGATTTAGTCCCTCAAATCAATTGGAATAAATTTAAAAATCATGCAATTCTTAATTCATTTGAAAATTAGTCTCTTAACTTCATAAATGCTTGTGTTGGTATATTTAAGTGTACATTTTAAGACTTTGGGATAAATAAGTGCTACCAAAATAAGCGAGGTGTGTAAGTGCAAGTTTTAAAAACTTTAATGCATATAAGTGCTGTCAAAAACAAAGAATGATATATAAGTAGAAAGTAGAAGAAACTATAGGGTATTTACGTGTAATTAACAGAAATTTGCCCAGCTTTTACGTTCACTTAAGGGTTGTTTGGTTCGATATCTATAATTAAAAATGGAAAGAAAAAGCACTCAAAATTTGATTTCCATATATTTCTATAAAAATTTGTAGGAGAAATTTATAAAAATTCAAAAGTGATGTTTTCTTAGTTTTTACTTTTTTTGCTTGGTTCAAAATATGAAAAGACGAAAATCAACTTTATATAAAATGGGTTGAGGAGTGGAAATGAGTAAGTTTTGTGAAAAATTATTATTTAATTCAATGTGTTAGATTTCTAAGCAATTTCCGCTCATACGGAGAAAAAATTGATTTCTACAAAATACCCCATTTCACTACTTTATAGAAAATATTTTTATAAATTTTCACTGAACCAAATAGATTTTAAAGAAACCTGCAAAAACTATTATTTACAAAAATATTATTGTCAGACATTTTCTCAAAAGTTTTCTATAAAACAAGTAAACTATGAGTAGGGGATACAGTAAAGTAAGAAAAAGAAAATGAAAAATCTTTTTGGTAGCAGGAATTTAGAAGAAAAGTTAAAATAGAATAGAGTGAGGTGAAGAGAGTGAAAACAAAAATAAATTTAATGTGAGGAGAGACAAAATTTCCACTCAGAGGGATTGAGAGATTTACTTTCAATTACTCTTTTATTCCCTCAAATATTTTATGATTACCTAATTAACTTTACTATCCTCACTAGGTATTTTTGGAATTTGGTCTCTCAAATCTTTAGGTCTTTCAAATTTTACCCCAAATTTACAAAATTTAAAATTAGTCCCCCATTTTTCCTAAAATTATTGATCGCGAAAATCTTCATGTAATTTCAAAGAAGTCCCACAAATCTCCATATTTTGAAATTAGTCCCACAAATCAATGTGATGCGAACCCGAGGGATAATTTCATAACACTTATTAGATATGGGGGACTAATTTCAATATATGAAGAGTATATTATCTTGTAAAAGCTTAGTCATTGACCTGAAATGTTTTTTCCCCTCATTTGATTGGACAAATAATAGTTAACCGATTTTTCTCTCTTTTATTTCTTTTCTCTTTTGTTTTAATAAATCATAGACACCCTTACTAATATGGTTCTAGAAATATTACCCCAAAAGTGTATTTTTCTGAAGATAACCACAAAAGTGTATTATTGTACGATAACTAACTCCTCACCTCACCTGCTCTTTCCATTCTTTCAACCAAACAAGAAAAAGTTACATACCTCCCCGCACCCTCCCTTCAACCAAATGAAAGGTATAAAATAAATGTCATTAATTGCACCACATTGCACCTCAGTCTACCACACTTCCTCTTTTCATACTCCCTACCAAATGAAGCCTTAATGGATAAGTGACACAAGATTGTTTCATACCATGACATGCAAATTTCAAACCACAAGGTACCATTACATGCAACGTTCAAATCACAAGGACCACTGCAGGAAATAACAACAAAGTAGTTGTTGTCTGTACGAGAGTCACATGTTACCTCTAAAGTAAGACTTGATCACTCACTTGCTGCTTCACTATTTGTGAAGGGTCCTCATCTACAAAGGATCGTGACTCACGGCTGGATCCAGTGACGCGTGCCTATTTTGTATAATAATTCTATATTTATTTTCGAAGCAGGAAACAAATGAAATCGGACCTCGAGGTATTCATATTTGTAAATAGTTGTTACAGATCTTCAAATTTGAGTACGAATTCCAATCGGTCTCTGAATTTCTTAGAGCTTGAATTTGAATGCAAATATTTTTCAAATATTCATGAATATTTATCGAGTATCGCGATGTTTTTATTTGCTTAATATTTGAAAGTTAGAAAAAGTAAACTATTTAACTATAATACTTTTATTTGATTAAAAACACACTAATTTTTAGAACAAATTGATTTTTAGCATTCAGATAAATATTTGTAAATTAGTATAGTTTGTTAAAATTTTGATATGGAGCTATTTAAGTCCGTCAAAATTAGTACAAAACTTGAATTACAAAATGTAAGTGGCATAATATAATAATGTCATGCATGTAGTAATACAATTATAAAGGAACAATTTTAAACAATCATTTGATAATCAAACGAAACAAATATACATCTTCTTATATTCCAATCTAGTATGTAATCAAATCCTATAAGTTGCGTATATGCCACAGTTTGTTTATATATAAGTTAACTATACTATCCTCACTAGGTATTTTTCAAATTTAGTCTCCCAAATCTTTAGGTCTTTCAAATTTGACCCCAAATTTTCAAATTTTAAAATTAGTCCCCCATTTTTCCTAAAATTATTGGTCATGAAAATCTTTAAGTAATTTCAAAGAAGTCCCACAAATCTCCATATTTTGAAATTAGTCCCACAAATCAATGTGATGCTAACCCGAGGCATAATTTCATAACATTTATTAGATATGGGGACTAATTTCAATATATGAAGATTTGAAAGATTATCTTGTACAAGCATAGTCATTGAGCTGAAATGTTTTTTCCCTCATTTGATTCGATAAATAATAGTTAACCTATATTTTCTCTCTTTTATTTCTTTTCTTTTGTTTTAATAAATCACAGACACTCTTATTGATATGGTTCTAGAAATATTCCCATAAAAGTATATTTTTATGAAGATACCCACAAAAGTGTATTATTGTACTATAGCTAACTCATCAATTCACCTGCTCTTTCTATCCCCTCAACCAAACCAAAAAAAAGTTACAGACCTCCGCTCACCCTCCCTTCAACCAAACAAAAAATAAAAAAGATATGTCATTAATTTTACCTCGTTGCACCTCACTCTTACCACACTTCCTCTTTTCATACCCCCTACCAAATAGATAAGCGACACAAGATTGCTTCATAGCATCGTATGCAACATTCAAATCACAAGGACCACTGCGGGAAATAACAACAAAGTCATTGTTGTCTGCACGAGAGACACATGTTACCTCTAAAGGAAGACTTGATTACTCACTTACTGTTTCACATTTGTACGTAATAGTTTCTCAAATATTTAATAATTTAAAGTAGTCTCTCGAAATCAAATAAATTTGCAACCCACTTCCTATATACTGGTACTAGCACGTATTCTTATTTGGGAGATTAATTTGAAACAATTGATAAATCAATTGGGTTTTGCTAGGACCTTATCCGTAGAATCAACTTAGTTTGATGAATAATAAACCTCCATATTGGTCCAATATAAAGAATTCTCATATATATATATACGCTAATTACACCAGAATAGTAAGTATCACTTTACAAATTAATTATAACCAACGGGCACAGCTCACGTCTAAGTAGACCAAGTAATTGGCCGTGGCCTGAGTGATGATTCTGTTAGGCTTCTTCTTCTGTGATTTTAATACTTTTTATAATAGTTTCTCAAATAT
>CM022707.1:30675626-30707646 GCA_012295165.1 Asparagus setaceus
AATTTTAAAGTAGTCTCTCGAAATCAAATAAATTTGCAACCCACTTCCTATATACTGGTACTAGCACGTATTCTTATTTGGGGAGATTAATTTGAAACAATTGATAAATCAATTGGGTTTTGCTAGGACCTTATCCGTAGAATCAACTTAGTTTGATGAATAATAAACCTCCATATTGGTCCAATATAAAGAATTCTCATATATATATATACACACACACACACACACACACACCACCTCAAAACTCTCATATATATCTAAAAACTTTTAGCCTCCAAAAACCAAAAATAAAAATAAAAATAAAAATAAAAAGAAGAAGAAGAAATTTGCTTTAAAAACCACCTTACTCAGAGTGAGTTTGGAATTGAAGGATCATAGCCTTTACCTCTAACAAAATTAAATTAGAAAAATAAGAAGCAAGCTAGTGAAGGATTCTATATGATTATTACAACTAGGAAAAGCAAGATAATATTCATTTGAAACTGAAAGGGGGAAACCAACGTACCAAGGAGTAGGAAGACAGTTCTTACATCCCATTTTATTTACTACAACACAACACTAGGAAGTAAGAATACAGTTCTTACATCCCATTTCAACCAACACCAGGAAGTAGGAAGGCAATCCCGACATCCCATTTTATTTATTACTACAACAAGACGCAAGCGTTAATTAATACGGTAGCTTCATGCTTCATCGTCCACCTTCTTCATGATATCTGCTTTCAGCGCATCCATGGCCATCTCTGCTTTCAGCGAATCCATGGGCATCTCTTCTTTCAGCGCATCCATGTCGGTCATCTCATTCACATCATATGTGTCGGTTATCTGGGTACAGTGACATTTTTTAGCGCAATATTTTTTACTGCCACCAATTGCACGGCACGCTCTGTAGCAAGGTTGATACTTGCATTTCGCGGATTGGGTGGGCAGTACAAGAAGAAGAATGCACATTGCAACGAGAACAGGCTTCATTGCCATCTCTCTCTCTGCTTTTTCTCTTTCTTAATCCAAAGAGCTAAGACTAGTTTATAATTGATGTATTCTAAGAAATGTATATAGAGTATATATAGGCAACTTGGAGTCAAGCAAAAATATGTTATATTAAGTTTATCGTAGAAAAGAAATTATGTTAAATTGTTAGGAATAGGTGGCAGTACCTATGACAAGCATGTAAAGTCAAGTTTAGTTATGTGTAGTAATATTGATCAGACACGTGTATGATAAGAATTGGTGGCAACCCATAGCATTGACGTGATTAAAAGATGAAGCATTAGGATATGATGTTATTATACCGGTGACCCTAGAGTTTATGTATCTACACCGATAACCTTGAGAGTACTAATTGTAACTGCACTGGTGACCCTAAAGCCTAGAAAAAAGCTACTCTCAGGATTACTCATGTAATTGCAGTCAATGTATACTCAGGGATACCCATGTAGATACAATATCCTAGGGTCACCAATGTAGCTATATCATACCTCATGACACTATGTTGTAATTAATCCAAAGATGAAAGAACTGTAGGGAGTGTCGGTGTTAAGTTTTGTCACTGAGAGTGTGTTATTTGAGTCGTAATAACAGTAGGCCCCCCGTTTATAGTATCTCAGTCTCTTCATAGGATTATATAGTATTTGTTTCTTCTTTTTTCTTCCTAATTATTTACTTAATTATCAATTATAATATTAAATACATTAGTGATGGACCACCTGCCACCTACACTCATTAAGAGATGGTCTTGTAGTACAAGGCTTAGGTGTGTGAGGGAGTGAAAGGGGTAGTGTTAGTAACCAAGTATGTTCCCAATTCATGATATCTCATGATCTCATGATATGATTAGTACTACTTATTTCACATGAAGAGAACTCAAGGATCTATTAGTAGATGGGTGATACTACAGGAGTATATTCGCAATTAATATTTTTCTTATGTATATCTCCAACATAAAATTTTATCCCTCTTCTATTTTTATCCAGTTCTAGTTGACAACACTTCATAATTTTATTCTAATTCTAATGCTAAGGACATAAATATTTTATCTTATAACCAAATGAGGGTACATAAATGCTAGGGGAAATTATAGGGTATTTAAGTGCAATTAAACCATGTATTTTCAAGGGAAATTATAGGTATCTAAGAGCAATTAAACCATGTATTTTCTTATTCACAATGAGATTTCACTTTATAATGGAACCCATCACAAAATGACATTTCACTTTAATAATGGGATCCATCGGAAATTAAATTCAAAATTTTCCCCATCTCTCAAATCCCCTCCCTCTTCCCCCTTTGTCTGAAACCATTACACTTATCCCCCTCAAAAACAAAGCCTCATGAAAATAAAAAAAACCATACTGGCAGCTTTTCACGTGCAAATGCTTGTGCAAAATAGTACTACTTATTTTTCTTATTTTTATATCAAAAAAGAATAAAAAACCGTCATAAGCTAGATTTAGACAACTGAAAAATAAAGTTTCGATTAACATTCATTTTATTGCTATCAAAACCAAAGTATTGTTTTTCAAACATAATTTCTGCAGTATAATAAACTACCTGTATAATTAGCTCGAAGGACAATGGTTAGCAAAACCCACTAAAGCCCGTGTGATACTTTTTTGTGAAGATAGAAGAACAAATATTAGCAATAGTTTCTCAGAGTTTTTAAAAGTAGACATTTTATACTTGCAATTTTGGGGTTTTCCACTTGTACATTTAAAAGATTAGAGATTATCCTAAGCTTTCAAGATTTTTAATATTATATTCATAATTCTTTACTTGCATGATGTCGTAATTTTAATGTTAAATGGCCTACATGAAAATATTAAGTTTATATCGCATATATAAATGGGAAATAGTGAGAAAGGAATTGTGTTGGAGATTATTGCAAATAAAAGTTTTAAGGAACTAACCATAAAAACATATTAATACGTGAGAGGAAATGGAAACCGTACAAAGTTCCCTTCAAACTATTGAAGAATTATCAATATATCCCTAGTATTTCTATGGTAATGGAAAGTTCTCTTCAAACTATGGGAGACCCCGACAAAGTTTTAATATTATATAGTTATATATATTTTCCCCTGTGGTTGTAGGTTCAATGTTGAAAAGAATAAAACTCTTGATGGGAAGAGATCCGTAAGCAAAATGTTTACTCTGCCATCAATCGCATTACATTTAAGGATTATTTACATATATAACCCTTAAATCATCGGCATTTGCAAAACTACTCTCCAAATCTTAGTATTTGCAAAACTACCTCTTAAATCATCAATTTTGTGAAAAAATCCCCTAAAATCAACAAATCATCAACTTAGTGCTAAAAATTTAACTATAAATATTGATAATATTTATATTGCAACTACAAATTAGTTTATCAAAGTTGATGATTAATTGTTTTGAGGGTAATTTTTTTTCTAAAGTTGATGATTTAAGAGGTAGTTTTGCAAATTCTGAGACCCCTGAAAATATCTAGACTTCTAAACAGTAACAAAACCTATGAATGATAAGTAGGACCATCAAAACTTTGACCATTGACTCCATGTTAAGTACATGAAAATTATGAAATAATTAAATGGGTCACTTGGGTCGATGGATAACCCGTTTAATAAACGGGTTGACCCGATTATTTGAAGGGTCGGGTCGGGTCAAAATTTATATGGGACGGGTCGTGTCGGGTCGACCTGTTTGCCACCCCTACTTGCAAGTAGACAATTTGTATAACCTCCTTACTTTTTTGATCTCACGTATGGACCACATGATAAATGGTGAGAAAATTAAGCCATGGGTGCAAGTTGAACAGTCACTACCATTTCATGGTTTTTCTCTAATCTGTCCTTTACACCACAGTCCATATTCGACAATCAATGCGCACATATACTACCAAGAACTACGTCCACTAGCATATCAACACCACGTTATGCATCGATCAATCATCAATGCAATGAAAATGATGTATTAATTGCTCTTTGGCATGCATTCACACCACCAACCATAGGCTACCCTTACTGAGGTATTGGATTTACATCCCTCGTATGGTCTTCATTTCATCACATTTGTCATCCAGAAAATTGTAGAGTATATAGGACCGTCATGCTAAGAGATGTAACATCAAAATATTAGCATTTATTGTGGAGAAAAGATAACTATAATATATCAAACAACATTAAGCACACAATGCTGTTGAAAATATCTCATTCAACTTGTCGTATATATTGTCGATCGAGACGGTCCATGAGCAAAAAACATGCCGAATCAAATAAGGACATGAGGATATTAAACCTCACCGAGATTTATCATTGAAATTTGGTGATGATTTTCTTTCAATATTTTAACTTTTAAGGATGAAAGGCGGAGGAGACGCATATAAGCCATCCACGAGCACACCATAGGATCCTCTACATGTTGTCCTGTATCAATTTTCCTTGTTGGAGAAAACTCGACCACGAGTTTTATGTTGGACCATGAATCTTCACGTGGTTGCTGAGATCTTGTATAGATATGTTCGTACATTATTGCTCCACTTTGGTAATGAGAAATAACTTTCTTACCAAAAAAGAAAAATGGTTTAGACCTTCTAATTCTCTTGTTAACAGTTTTCAAAAATAGTAACCAAAGCTCAACTCTAAATAAATGAAGCAAATTGGATCTGTTTATTTGTAATTCTCAAAGAGTTTAATGAAAGTAGAAAGTAGTTAATTACGATATTTAGTCATATTACAACAATTTTAACTTGATTCATTTCACATATGTGAAACTTTGATTTACTTCATACTCATGGATCTTCACCACTCTCTTGTTTAGTAACCCCAGAGGCCCTGATTGGCAACGGATTAAGGAAGAGGGATTAACAAGAAGGATTAACATAGTCAGCCCATTCGATAGTCCGAAGGACTAACTTATAATCCCGTTAAATAAGTTTTATTTTAGCCATTATGATCAATTTTAGTGTTTGGAAATAACGAGGATTTTGAATATTTTCTTTATATATAGAGGAGCTAACTCTTAATCCTTCTAATTAGGAGTATTAGCAAACCTCTCATTTCGAGGGGTTAACTCATTTTAATCCCTCTAGAGAGGTCAGCTTACCCCTTATGCATTTTGTACGTTTCGCAAACTAGGGTTAACTCGCTTTAACCATTGTACAGATTTTTTATGTTTGGCGGGTTAAGAAGGGGTTAAATCTGCTTAACCCCTCACTTAACCCGTTGCCAAACAGCATTGAAGGGTTTATTTGAGGCATATCATGAAGATCAGGGTTCATATTCTAATTATTAACTAATTTTTGTTTTACTATGTGTCAAAAAATTAAAAAAAATGTAATTGTGTTGGCTAAACCAATGCATCTAAGTTGTGTTGATAATATTTCTCTCTAATGTTCAATTATTTTGTTATGTAAGTATTCTATTCTACTATTTTTCTTTTCTCCAACCTCAATCATGGTACTCTTGTACTGATCTATACTTTCTGAGAATGGATGAGAAATGGTCGCCTCACTTGGATTTATTTCAAAGTATCATCGTCATTAGTCATAGAATTGGTTTTCTTTGTTTGTGTGCTAGAGAGAGAGAGAGAGAAAGAGATGATATTTTGACCTCGTAAGCTCAAATATTATTGTACCTAGAAAATAGAGATAGAAAAGAATAACTCCCCACCACCCGATCCACCTCTAATTTTCACATTCCAAGGAATGGCGACATGGCATGGATCTATTTGAAAGAATCATCATCATTAGTCATAGAATCCAGTTTTCTGTATCCAAGAGGTGACTACGGTTGTGAATAGCTAAACAAGGGAGAAGATTATTTCCTTTCTATACAAATTTATTCATGGCAATAAGCACAACCATATCCCCAAAATCTATGGATTTTCGAACATGTGTATCACAACGATCGTGTGTAAGGTTCTATAAACAACAAAACGTCATCAACATTCCTTTGAATCATGCAAAGGTCCCGACACAGTGCAACCTTGGCCTCATTTGGGACGATATCTCAGTTGAAAACTCAACCTTTCTTGTTTGATCCCACGTAAGGACCACATGATAAATGGGGAGAAAATTAAGCCATGGGTGCAAGTTGAACAGTCACTAGCATTTCACAGTTTTTCTCTAATCTGGCCTTTACACCACAGTCCATATTCGACAATCAATGCGCGCATATACTACCTGGAACTAGCATATCAACACCACGTTATGTATCGATCAATCATCAATGCAACAAAAAAGATGGGTATTTTGCTAATACCCATGATTTAAGGGGTGTGTATATGCAAATAACCCTACATTTAAACAAGTTTATATACCACAAACTTGAAGGAGTAAGCAATTTTCATAACACTTGAAAAGTAGGAAGGAGAATCAAAAGGCAAATACTTTCCAGAACTCCAAGCATTGTAAAGAATGGGCGTTTTCGATTATAGCCCCTTACATCTTTAATATTTTGAATTAGTCCCTCAAATCAATTGGAATAAATTTAAAAATCCTGCAATTCTTAATTCATTTCAAAATTTGTCTCTTAGCTTCATAAATGTTTGTGTTGGGATATATAAGTGCTACCAAATAAGCGAGGGTGTGTAAGTACATGTTTTAAAAAATTTCCCCTTCTATCAAATTTCCCCATTTTAATGCGATGAGAACCAAAGTATTATTTTTCAAACAGAATTTCTGCAGTATAATAAACTACCTGTATAATTAGCTCTAAGGGCAACAGTTAGCAAAGCCCACTAAGGCCTGTGTGATACTTTTTTGTGAAGATAGAAGAACATATATTAGCAATAGTTTCTCAGAGTTTTTAAAAGTAGACATTTTTATACTTGCCATTTTGGGGTTTTCCACTTGTGCATTTAAAAGATTAGAGATTATCCTAAGCTTTCAAGATTTTTAATATTATATTCATAATTATTTACTTGTATGATGTGGTAATTTTAATGATAAATGGCCTGCATGAAAATATTAAGTTTATACTGCATATATAGGGGAAATAGTGAGAAAGGAATTGTGTTGGAGATTATTGCAAATGAAAGTTTCTACGGAGCTAACCATAAAAACATATCAATACGTGAGAGGAAATGGAAACCGTATAAAGTTCTGTTCAAACTATTAAAGAATTATCAATATATCCCTAGTATTTCTATTGTAATGGAAAGTTCCCTTCAAACTATTGGAGACCCCCACAAAGTTTTTAATATTATATAGTTATATTTTTTTTTCACCTGTGGTTGGGGGTTCAATGTTGAAAAGAATAAAACTCTTGATGGGAAGAGATCCGTAAGCAAAATGTTTACTCTGCCATGAATCACATTACATTTAAGGATTCTTTGCATATATACCCCTTAAATCATTGGCATTTGCAAAACTACTCTCCAAATCTTAGTTTTTGCAAAACTACCTCTTAAATCATCAATTTTGCGAAAAAACCCATAAAATCAACAAATCATCAACTTAGTGCTAAAAATTAAACTATTTTATTGATAATATTTACATTGCAGTTATAAATTAGCTTATCAAAGCTTATGATTAATTGCTTTGAGGGTAATGTTTTTCTAAAATTGATGATTTAAGTGGTAGTTTTGCAAATTCTGAGACTTAGAGGGTATTTTGCGAATACCCATGATTTAAGGGCCGGGTATGTATATGCAAATAACCCTACATTTAAACAAATTTATATACCACAAACTTGAAGGAGTAAGCAATTTTTATAACACTTGAAAAGTATGAAGGATAATCAAAAGGCAAAAACTTTCCAGAACTCGAAGCATTGTCAAAGAATGGGCGTTTCTGATTATAGCCCCTTAAATCTGTTATATTTTGAATTAGTCCCTTATATCAATTAGAATAAATTTAGAAATCCTGCAATTCTTAATACATATCAAAATTAGTCTCTTAACTTCATAAATGTTTGTGTTGGTATATTTAAGTGTACATTTTAAGACTTTGGGATATATAAGTGCTACCAAAATAAGCGAGGATGTGTAAGTGCAAGTTCTAAAAACTTTAATGTATATAAGTGCTATCAAAAACAAAGAAGGATATATAAGGAGAAAGTAGAAGAAACTATAGGGTATTTACGTGTAATTAACCGAAATTTTCCCAGCTTTTACGTTCACTTAAGGGTTGTTGGGTTCGATATCTATAATAATTAAAAAGGAAAGAAAAACACTTAAAATTTGATTTTCATATATTTCTATAAAACTTTGTAGGAGAAATTTATAGAAATTCAAAAGTGTTGTTTTCTTTTTTTTTGTTTTACTTTTTCTTTGCTTAGTTCAAAATATAAAAAGAGGAAAATCAACTTTATATAAAATGGGTTGAGGAGTGGAAATGAGTAAGTTTTGTATAAAAATTATTATTTAATTCAATGTGTTAGATTTCTAAGCAATTTCTGCCCATATGGAGAGGAAATTAATTTCTATAAAATACCCCATTTTCACTGCTTTATAGAAAATATTTTTATAAATTTTCAGTGAACCAAATAGAATTAAGAAAAAAACCTACAGAAAATTATTATTTACAAAAATATTATTGTCAGACATTTTCTCAAAATTATTCTATAGAACAAGTCAACCAAACATCCCCTTATCAAATTAGCCAACTACCACAAAATGTACGATGCCCTTTCTAGCTGCTAAGGTGGACAAACGGGACTTAACAATTGATAACAAATAACAACACAAACATTTATTATTATTGGATATGGTACACAAATATTTATTATTTCATCCAAATCAGAGGACCACACCCTATAATGAATACAGGACACAAACATTGATTATTTCGTCTGACTGACGGGACAACACCCTTTAAGCTTGGTTGGTAGCAACTAGGAAGTATAAGAAGGGGGATACAGTAAAGTAAGAAAAAAAATTGAAAAATCTTTTTTGGTAGGAGGTATTTAGAAGAAAATTTGAAATAAAATAGAGTGAGGTGAAGAGAGTAAAAGTAAAAATAAATTTAATGTGAGGAGAGAGAAAATTTCCACGGGAAGGGATTGAGAGATTTACTTTACAATTACTCTTTATCCTCACAAATAATTTATAATTACCTAATTAACTATACTATCCTCACTAGGTATTTTTCAAATTTAGTCTCCCAAATCTTTAGGTCTTTCAAATTTGACCCCCAAATTTACAAATTTTAAAATTAGTCCTCCCATTTTTTCCTAAAATTATTGGTCATGAAAATCTTTAAGTAATTTCAAAGAAGTCCCACAAATCTCCATATTTTGAAATTAGTCCCACAAATCAATGTGATGCTAACCCGAGGCATAATTTCATAACATTTATTAGATATGGGGGACTAATTTCAATATATGAAGATTTGAAAGATTATCGTGTACAAGCATAGTCATTGAGCTGAAATGTTTTTTCCCTCATTTGATTCGATAAATAATAGTTAACCTATATTTTCTCTTTTATTTCTTTTCACTTTTGTTTTAATAAATCACAGACACTCTTATTGATATGGTTCTAGAAATATTCCCATAAAAGTATATTTTATGAAGATACCCACAAAAGTGTATTATTGTACTATAGCTAACTCATCAATTCACCTGCTCTTTCTATCCCCTCAACCAAACCAAAAAAAGTTACATACCTCCGCTCACCCTCCCTTCAACCAAACAAAAAATAAAAAAGATATGTCATTAATTGTACCTCGTTGCACCTCACTCTTACCACACTTCCTCTTTTCATACCCCCTACCAAATAGATAAGCGACACAAGATTGTTTCATAGCATCGCATGCAACATTCAAATAACAAGGACCACTGCGGGAAATAACAACAAAGTCATTGTTGTCTGCACGATAGACACATGTTACCTCTAAAGGAAGACTTGATTACTCACTTATTGTTTCACATTTGTACGTAATTGTTTCAGATCTTCAAATTTGAGAACGAATTCCAATTGGCCTCTGAATTTCTTAGAGCTTGAATTCGAATGCAAATATTTTTCAAATATTCACGAACATTTATCAAGTATCGCGATGTTTTTATTTGATTAATAATTTAAAGTTTGTAAAAGTAAACTATTTATAACTAAAATACTTTTATTTGATTAAAACACACTAATTTTTAGAACAAATTGATTTTTAGCATTCAAATAAATAATTGTAAATTAGAATAGTTTGTTAAAATTTGATATGGAGCTATTTAAGTCCGTCAAAATCAGTACATAACTTGAATTACAAAATGTAAGTGGCATAACATAATAACATCATGCATGTAGTAATACAATTATATGGAACAAATTTAAAACAATCATTTGAAAATTAAACAAATCAAATATACATCTTCTTATATTCCAAGCTAGTATGTAATCAAATCCTATAACTTGCATATATGCCACAGTTTGTTTTGGGTGTGTGCGCGCGTGCGTGCGTGCGTAATGCGTGCCTATATATATATATATATATATATATATATATATATATATATATATATATATATATATATATATATATATATATATATATATATATATATATATATATATATATATATATAGACACACACACACACACACACACACCACCTCAAAACTCTCATATATATATATACGCGCTAATTACACCAGAATAGTAAGTATCACTTTACAAATTAATTATAATCAACGGGCACAGCTCACGTCTAAGTAGACCAAGTAATTGGCCGTGGCCTGAGTGATGATTCTGTTAGGCTTCTTCTTCTGTGATTTTAATACTTTTTATAATAGTTTCTCAAATATTTAATAATTTAAAGTAGTCTCTCGAAATCAAATAAAATTGCAACCCACTTCCTATATACTGGTACTAGCACGTATTCTTATTTGGGAGATTAATTTGAAACAATTGATAAATCAATTGGGTTTTGCTAGGACCTTATCCGTAGAATCGACTTAGTTTGATGAATAATAAACCTCCATATTGGTCCAATATAAAGAATTCTCATATATATATATACGCGCTAATTACACCAGAATAGTAAGTATCACTTTACAAATTAATTATAATCAACGGGCACAGCTCACGTCTAAGTAGACCAAGTAATTGGCCGTGGCCTGAGTGATGATTCTGTTAGGCTTCTTCTTCTGTGATTTTAATACTTTTTATAATAGTTTCTCAAATATTTAATAATTTAAAGTAGTCTCTCGAAATCAAATAAAATTGCAACCCACTTCCTATATACTGGTACTAGCACGTATTCTTATTTGGGAGATTAATTTGAAACAATTGATAAATCAATTGGGTTTTGCTAGGACCTTATCCGTAGAATCGACTTAGTTTGATGAATAATAAACCTCCATATTGGTCCAATATAAAGAATTCTCATATATATATATATATACGCGCTAATTACACCAGAATAGTAAGTATCACTTTACAAATTAATTATAATCAACGGGCACAGCTCACGTCTAAGTAGACCAAGTAATTGGCCGTGGCCTGAGTGATGATTCTGTTAGGCTTCTTCTTCTGTGATTTTAATACTTTTTATAATAGTTTCTCAAATATTTAATAATTTAAAGTAGTCTCTCGAAATCAAATAAAATTGCAACCCACTTCCTATATACTGGTACTAGCACGTATTCTTATTTGGGAGATTAATTTGAAACAATTGATAAATCAATTGGGTTTTGCTAGGACCTTATCCGTAGAATCGACTTAGTTTGATGAATAATAAACCTCCATATTGGTCCAATATAAAGAATTCTCATATATATATATATATATATATATATATATATATATATATATATATATATATATATATATATATATATATATATATATATATATATATATATATATATATATATATATATATATATATATATATATATATATATATATATATACGCGCTAATTACACCAGAATAGTAAGTATCACTTTACAAATTAATTATAATCAACGGGCACAGCTCACGTCTAAGTAGACCAAGTAATTGGCCGTGGCCTGAGTGATGATTCTGTTAGGCTTCTTCTTCTGTGATTTTAATACTTTTTATAATAGTTTCTCAAATATTTAATAATTTAAAGTAGTCTCTCGAAATCAAATAAAATTGCAACCCACTTCCTATATACTGGTACTAGCACGTATTCTTATTTGGGAGATTAATTTGAAACAATTGATAAATCAATTGGGTTTTGCTAGGACCTTATCCGTAGAATCGACTTAGTTTGATGAATAATAAACCTCCATATTGGTCCAATATAAAGAATTCTCATATATATATATATATATATATATATATATATATATATATATATAGACACACACACACACACACACCACCTCAAAACTCTCATATATATCTAAAACTTTTACCTCCCAAAAAAAAACCAAAAATTAAAAATTAAAAATAAAAAATAAAAAGAAGAAGAAGAAATTTGCTTTAAAAACCACCTTACTCAGAGTGAGTTTGGAATTGAAGGATCATAGCCTTTACCTCTAACAATATTAAATTAGAAAAATAAGAAGCAAGCTAGTGAAGGATTCTATATGATTATTACAACTAGGAAAAGCAAGATAATATTCATTTGAAACTGAATGGGGGAAACCAACGTACAAGGGAGTAGGAAGACAGTTCTTACATCCCATTTTATTTACTACAACACAACACTAGGAAGTAAGAATACAGTTCTTACATCCCATTTCAACCAACACCAGGAAGTAGGAAGGCAATCCCGACATCCCATTTTATTTATTACTACAACTAGACGCAAGCGTTAATTAATACGGTAGCTTCATGCTTCATCGTCCACCTTCTTCATGATATCTGCTTTCAGCGCATCCACGGCCATCTCTGCTTTCAGCGCATCCATGGCCATCTCTGTTTTCATCGCATCCATGTCGGTCATCTCATTCACATCATATGTGTCGGTTATCTGGGTACAGTGACATTTTTTAGCGCAATATTTTTACTGCCACCAATTGCACGGCACGCTCTGTAGCAAGGTTGATACTTGCATTTCATGGATTGGGTGGGCAGTACAAGAAGAAGAATGCACATTGCAACGAGAACAGGCTTCATTGCCATCTCTCTCTCTCTCTGCTTTTTCTCTTTCTAAATCCAAAGAGCTAAGACTAGTTTATAATTGATGTATTCTAAGAAATGTATATAGAGTATATATAGGCAACTTGGAGTCAAGCAAAAATATGCTATATTAAGTTTATCGTAGAAAAGAAATTATGTTAAATTGTTAGGAATAGGTGGCAGTACCTATGACAAGCATGTAAAGTCAAGTTTAGTTATGTGTAGTAATATTGATCAGACACGTGTATGATAAGAATTGGTGGCAACCCATAGCATTGACGTGATTAAAAGATGAAGCATTAGGATATGATGTTATTGTACCGGTGACCCTAGAGTTTATGTATCTACACCGATAACCTTGAGAGTACTAATTGTAACTGCACTGGTGACCCTAAAGCCTAGAAAAAAGCTACTCTCAGGATTACTCATGTAATTGCAGCCAATGTATACTCAGGGATACCCATGTAGATACAATATCCTAGGGTCACCAATGTAGCTATATCATACCCCATGACACTATGTTGTAATTAATCCAAAGATGAAAGAACTGTAGGGAGTGTCGGTGTTAAGTTTTGTCACTGAGAGTGTGATATTTGAGTCGTAATAACAGTAGGCCCCCCGTTTATAGTATCTCATTCTCTTCATAGGATTATATATTATTTGTTTCTTCTTTTTTCTTCCTAATTATTTACTTAATTATCAATTATAATATTAAATACATTAGTGATGGACCACCTGCCACCTACACTCATTAAGAGATGGTCTTGTAGTACAAGGGTTAGGTGTGTGAGGGAGTGAAAGGGGTAGTGTTAGTAACCAAGTATGCTCCCAATTCATGATATCTCATGATCTCATGATATGATTAGTACTACTTATTTCACATGAAGAGAACTCAAGGATCTATTAGCAGATGGGTGATACTCCAGGAGTATATTCGCAATTAATATTTTTTCTTATGTATATCTCCAACATAAAATTTTATCCCTCTTCTATTTTTATCCAGTTCTAGTTGACAACACTTCATAATTTTATTCTAATTCTAATGCTAAGGACATAAATATTTTATCTTATAACCAAATGAGGGTACATAAATGCTAGGGGAAATTATAGGGTATTTAAGTGCAATTAAACCATGTATTTTAGGGGAAATTATAGGGTATCTAAGAGCAATTAAACCATGTATTTTCTTATTCACAATGAGATTTCACTTTATAATGGAACCCATCACAAAATGACATTTCACTTTAATAATGGGATCCATCGGAAATTAAATTCAAAATTTTCCCCATCTCTCAAATCCCCTCCCTCTTCCCCCTTTGTCTGAAACCATTACACTTATCCCCTCAAAACAAAGCCTCATGAAAATAAAAAAAACCATACTGGCAGCTTTTCACGTGCAAATGCTTGTGCAAAATAGTACTACTTATTTTTCTTATTTTTATATCAAAAAGAATAAAACCGTCATAAGCTAGATTTAGACAACTGAAAAATAAAGTTTCGATTAACATTCATTTTATTGCTATCAAAACCAAAGTATTGTTTTTCAAACATAATTTCGCAGATAATAAACTACCTGTATAATTAGCTCGAAGGACAATGGTTAGCAAAACCTACTAAAGCCCGTGTGATACTTTTTGTGAAGATAGAAGAACAAATATTAGCAATAGTTTCTCAGAGTTTTTAAAAGTAGACATTTTATACTTGCAATTTTGGGGTTTTCCACTTGTACATTTAAAAGATTAGAGATTATCCTAAGCTTTCAAGATTTTTAATATTATATTCATAATTCTTTACTTGCATGATGTCGTAATTTTAATGTTAAATGGCCTACATGAAAATATTAAGTTTATATTGCATATATAGAGGGAAATAGTGAGAAAGGAATTGTGTTGGAGATTATTGCAAATAAAAGTTTTAAGGAACTAACCATAAAACATATCAATACGTGAGAGGAAATGGAAACCGTACAAAATTCCCGTCAAACTATTGAAGAATTATCAATATATCCCTAGTATTTCTATTGTAATGGAAAGTTCCTTCAAACTATTGGAGACCCCGACAATGTTTTTAATATTATATAGTTATATATATATTTTTCCCCTGTGGTTGTAGGTTCAATGTTGAAAAGAATAAAACTCTTGATGGGAAGAGATCCGTAAGCAAAATGTTTACTCTGCCATCAATCGCATTACATTTAAGGATTATTTACATATATACCCTTAAATCATCGGCATTTATAAAACTACTCTCCAAATCTTAGTATTTGCAAAACTATCTCTTAAATCATCAATTTTGTGAAAGAAATACCCTAAAATCAACAAATCATCAACTTAGTGCTAAAATTTAACTATAAATATTGATAATATTTATATTGCAACTACAAATTAGTTTATCAAAGTTGATGATTACTTGCTTTGAGGGTAATTTTTTTTTCTAAAGTTGATGATTTAAGAGGTAGTTTTGCAAATTCTGAGACCCCTAAAAATATCTAGACTTCTAAACAGTAACAAAACCTATGAATGAAAAGTAGGACCATCAAAACTTTGACCATTGACTCCATGTTAAGTACATGAAAATTATGAAATAATTAAATGGGTCACTTGGGTCGATGGATAACCCGTTTAATAAACGGGTTGACCCGATTATTTGAAGGGTCGGGTCGGTCAAAATTTATATGGGACGGGTCGTGTCGGGTCGACCCGTTTGCCACCCCTACTTGCAAGTAGACAATTTGTATAACCTCCTTACTTTTTTGATCTCACGTATGGACCACATGATAAATGGTGAGAAAATTAAGCCATGGGTGCAAGTTGAACAGTCACTACCATTTCATGGTTTTTCTCTAATCTGTCCTTTACACCACAGTCCATATTCGACAATCAATGCGCGCATATACTACCAAGAACTACGTCCACTAGCATATCAACACCACGTTATGCATCGATCAATCATCAATGCAATGAAAATGATGTATTAATTGCTCTTTGGCATGCATTCACACCACCAACCATAGGCTACCCTTACTGAGGTATTGGATTTACATCCCTTGTATGGTCTTCATTTCATCACATTTGTCATCCAGAAAATTGTAGAGTATATAGGACCGTCATGCTAAGAGATGTAACATCAAAATATTAGCATTTATTGTGGAGAAAAGATAACTATAATATATCAAACAACATTACGCACACAATGCTGTTGAAAATATCTCATTCAACTTGTCGTATATATTGTCGATCGAGACACTCCATGAGCAAAAAACATGCCGAATCAAATAAGGACATGAGGATATTAAACCTCACCGAGATTTATCATTGAAATTTGGTGATGATTTTCTTTCAATATTTTAACTTTTAAGGATGAAAGGCGGAGGAGACGCATATAAGCCATCCACGTGCACACCATAGGATCCTCTACATGTTGTCCTGTATCAATTTTCCTTGTTGGAGAAAACTCGACCACGAGTTTTATGTTGGACCATGAATCTTCACGTGGTTGCTGAGATCTTGTATAGATATGTTCGTACATTATTGCTTCACTTTGGTAATGAGAAATAACTTTCTTACCAAAAAAGAAAAATGGTTTAGACCTTCTAATTCTCTTGTTAACAGTTTTCAAAAATAGTAACCAAAGCTCAACTCTAAATAAATGAAGCAAATTGGATCTGTTTATTTGTAATTCTCAAAGAGTTTAATGAAAGTAGAAAGTAGTTAATTACGATATTTAGTCATATTACAACAATTTTTAACTTGATTCATTTCACATATGTGAAACTTTGATTTACTTCATACTCATGGATCTTCACCACTCTCTTGTTTAGTAACCCCAGAGGCCCTGATTGGCAACGGATTAAGGAAGAGGGATTAACAAGAAGGATTAACATAGTCTGCCCATTCGATAGTCCGAAGGACTAACTTATAATCCCGTTAAATAAGTTTTATTTTAGCCATTATGATTAGTTTTAGTGTTTGGAAATAACGAGGATTTTGAATATTTTCTTTATATATAGAGGGGCTAACTCTTAATCCTTCTAATTAGGAGTATTAGCAAACCTCTCATTTCGAGGGGTTAACTCATTTTAATCCCTCTAGAGAGGTCAGCTTACCCCTTATGCATTTTGTACGTTTCGCAAACTAGGGTTAACTCGCTTTAACCATTGTACAGATTTTTTATGTTTGGCGGGTTAAAAAGGGGTTAAATCTGCTTAACCCCTCACTTAACCCGTTGCCAAACGGCATTGAAGGGTTTATTTGAGGCATATCATGAAGATCAGGGTTCATATTCTAATTATTAACTAATTTTTGTTTTACTATATATCAAAAAAATAAAAAAAAATGTAATTGTGTTGGCTAAACCAATGCATCTAAGTTGTGTTGATAATATTTCTCTCTAATGTTCAATTATTTTGTTATGTAAGTATTCTATTCTACTATTTTTCTTTTCTCCAACCTCAATCATGGTACTCTTGTACTGATCTATACTTTCTGAGAATGGATGAGAAATGGTCGCCTCACTTGGATTTATTTCAAAGTATCATCGTCATTAGTCATAGAATTGGTTTTCTTTGTTTGTGTGCTAGAGAGAGAGAGAGAGAGAGAAAGAGATGATATTTTGACCTCGTAAGCTCAAATATTATTGTACCTAGAAAATAGAGATAGAAAAGAATAACTCCCCACCACCCGATCCACCTCTAATTTTCACATTCCAAGGAATGGCGACATGGCATGGATCTATTTGAAAGAATCATCATCATTAGTCATAGAATCCAGTTTTCTGTATCCAAGAGGTGACTACGGTTGTGAATAGCTAAACAAGGGAGAAGATTATTTCCTTTCTATACAAATTTATTCATGGCAATAAGCACAACCATATCCCCAAAATCTATGGATTTTCGAACATGTGTATCACAACGATCGTGTGTAAGGTTCTATAAACAACAAAACGTCATCAACATTCCTTTGAATCATGCAAAGGTCCCGACACAGTGCAACCTTGGCCTCATTTGGCACGATATCTCAGTTGAAAACTCAACCTTTCTTGTTTGATCCCACGTAAGGACCACATGATAAATGGGGAGAAAATTAAGCCATGGGTGCAAGTTGAACAGTCACTAACATTTCACAGTTTTTCTCTAATCTGGCCTTTACACCACAGTCCATATTCGACAATCAATGCGCGCATATACTACCTGGAACTAGCATATCAACAGCACGTTATGTATCGATCAATCATCAATGCAACAAAAAAGATGGGTATTTTGCTATTACCCATGATTTAAGGGGTGTGTATATGCAAATAACCCTACATTTAAACAAGTTTATATACCACAAACTTGAAGGAGTAAGCAATTTTCATAACACTTGAAAAGTAGGAAGGATAATCAAAAGGCAAATACTTTCCAGAACTCCAAGCATTGTAAAGAATGGGCGTTTTCGATTATAGCCCCTTACATCTTTAATATTTTGAATTAGTCCCTCAAATCAATTGGAATAAATTTAAAAATCCTGCAATTCTTAATTCATTTCAAAATTAGTCTCTTAGCTTCATAAATGCTTGTGTTAGGATATATAAGTGCTACCAAAATAAGCGAGGGTGTGTAAGTACAAGTTTTAAAAACTTTAATATATATAAGTGCTGTCAAAAACAAAGAACGATATATAAGTAGAAAGTAGAAGAAGCTATAGGGTATTTACGTGTAATTAACTGAAATTTGCCCAGCTTCCACGTTCACTTAAGGGCTATTTGGTTCGATATCTATAATTAAAAATGGAAAGAAAAAGCACTCAAAATTTTATTTCCATATATTTCTATAAAAATTTGTAGAAATTCAAAAGTGATGTTTTCTTTCTTTATTTTTCTCACTTTTTCTTTGCTGGGTTCAAAATATGAAAAGAGAAAAATCAACTTTATATAAAATGGATTGAGGAGTGGAAACGTATTCTTATTTGGGGAGATTAATTTGAAACAATTGATAAATCAATTGGGTTTTGCTAGGACCTTATCCGTAGAATCGACTTAGTTTGATGAATAATAAACCTCCATATTGGTCCAATATAAAGAATTCTCATATATATATATATATATATATATATATATATATATATATATATATATATATATATATATATATATATATATATATATATATATATATATATATATATATATATATATATACACACACACACACACACACACACACACACACACACACACGCACACACCACCTCAAAACTCTCATATATATCTAAAACTTTTAGCCTCCAAAAAAAACCAAAAATAAAAACTAAAAAAAAAGAAGAAGAAGAAATTTGCTTTAAAACCACCTTACTCAGAGTGAGTTTGGAATTGAAGGATCATAGCCTTTACCTCTAACAAAATTAAATTTGAAAAATAAGAAGCAAGCTAGTGAAGGATTCTATATGATTATTACGACTAGGAAAAGCAAGATAATATTCATTTGAAACTGAAAGGGGGAAACCAACGTACTAGGGGGTAGGAAAACAGTTCTTACATCCCATATTTACTACAACACAACACTAGGAAGTAAGAATACAGTTCTTACATCCCATTTCAACCAACACTAGGAAGTAGGAAGGCAATCCCGACGTCCCATTTTATTTATTACTACAACAAGACGCAAGCGTTAATTAATGCAGTAGCTTCATGCTTCATCGTCCACCTTCTTCATGATCTCTGCTTTCAGCGCATCCATGGCCATCTCTGCTTTCATCTCTGCTTTCAGCGCATCCATGTCGGTCATCTCATTCACATCATATGTGTCGGTTATCTGGGTACAATGACATTTTTTAGCGCAATATTTTTTACTGCCACCAAGTGCACGGCAAGCTCTGTAGCAAGGTTGATACTTGCATTTCGCGGATTGGGTGGGCAGTACAAGAAGAAGAATGCACATTGCAACAAGAACAGGCTTCATTGCCATCTCTCTCTCTCTGCTTTTTCTCTTTCTTAATCCAAAGATCTAAGACTAGTTTATAATTGATGTATTCTAAGAAATGTAAATAGAGTATATATAGGCAACTTGGAGTCAAGCAAAAATATGTTATATTAAGTTTATCGTAGAAAAGAAATTATGTGAAATTGTTAGGAATAGGTGGCTGTACCTATGACAAGCATGTAAAGTCAAGTTTAGTTATGTGTAGTAATATTGATCAGACACGTGTATGATAAGAATTGGTGGCAACCCATAGCATTGACGTGATTAAAAGATGAAGCATTAGGATATGATGTTATTATACCGGTGACCCTAGAGTTTATGTATCTACACCGATAACCTTGAGAGTACTAATTGTAACTGCACTGGTGACCCTAAAGCCTAGAAAAAAGCTACTCTCAGGATTACTCATGTAATTGCAGTCAATGTATACTCAGGGTTACCCATGTAGATACAATATCCTAGGGTCACCAATGTAGCTATATCATACCTCATGACACTATGTTGTAATTAATCCAAAGATGAAAGAACTGTAGGGAGTGTCGGTGTTAAGTTTTGTCACTGAGAGTGTGTTATTTGAGTCGTAATAACAGTAGGCCCGCCATTATAATATCTAAGCCACTTGATATGATTATACATTATTTGTTTCTTCTTTTTTCTTCCTAATTATTTACTTAATTATAAATTATAATATTAAATACATTAGTGATGGACCACCTGCCACCTACACTCATTAAGAGATGGTCTTGTAGTACAAGGGTTAGGTGTGTGAGGGAGTGAAAGGGTTAGTGTTAGTAACCTAGTATGCTCCCTATTCAAGATATCTCATGATCTCATGATATGATTAGCACTACTTATTTCACATGAATAGAACTCAAGGATTTATTCTCAGATGGGTGATACTATAGGACTATATTTGCAGTTAACTTTTATCATATGTATATCTGCAACATAAAATTTTCTGCCTATTCTATTTTTTATCCATTTCTTATTGACCAACCCTTCATAATTTAATTTATCCTAATTCTAATGCTAAGGACATAAAATTTTGTCTCATAACCAAATGTGGGTATATAAATGCAAAGTAGGGAAATTATAGGGTATTTAAGTGCAATTAAACCAAATATTTTTGGGGAAATTATAGGGTATCTAAGTGCAATTAAACCATGTATTTTCTTATTCATAACAAGATTTTACGTTATAATGGAACCAAGCACGAAATGACATTTCACTTTAATAATGGGATCCATTGGAAGTTAAATTCAAAATTTCCCCTTCTCTCAAATTTCCCCATTTTAATGCGATGAGAACCAAAGTATTGTTTTTCAAATAGAATTTCAAGATAATAAACTACCTGTATAATTAGCTCTAAGGGCAACGGTTAGCAAAACCCACTAAATCGTGTGTGATACTTTTTGTGAAGATAGAAGAACAAATATTAGCAATAGTTTCTCAGAGTTTTTAAAAGTAGACATTTTTATACTTGCCATTTTGGGGTTTTCCACTTGTACATTTAAAAGATTAGAGATTATCCTAAGCTTTCAAGATTTTTAATGTTATATTCATAATTATTTACTTGTATGATGTCGTAATTTTAATGATAAATGGCCCGCATGAAAATATTAAGTTTATACTGCATATATAGGAGGGAAATAGTGAGAAAGGAATTGTGCTGGAGATTATTGCAAATGAAAGTTTCTAAGGAGCTAACCATAAAAACATATCAATACGTGAGACGAAACGGAAGCCGTATAAAGTTCCGTTCAAACTATTAAAGAATTATCAATATATCCCTAGTATTTCTATTGTAATGGAAAGTTCCCTTCAAACTATTGGAGACCCCCACAAAGTTTTTAATATTATATAGTTATATATTTTTTTTCCCCTGCGGTTGGAGGTTCAATGTTGAAAAGAATAAAACTCTTGATGGGAAGAGATCCGTAAGCAAAATGTTTACTCTGCCATGAATCACATTACATTTAAGGATTCTTTACATATATACCCCTTAAATCATTGGCATTTGCAAAACTACTCTCCAAATCTTAGTTTTGCAAAACTACCTCTTAAATCATCAATTTTGTGAAAAAATACCCTAAAATCAACAAATCATCAACTTAGTGCTAAAAATTAAACTATTTTATTGATAATATTTACATTGCAGTTATAAATTAGCTTATCAAAGCTTATGATTAATTGCTTTGAGGATAAATTTTTCTAAAATTGATGATTTAAGAGGTAGTTTTGCAAATTCTGAGACTTAGAGGGTATTTTGCTAATACCCATGATTTAAGGGTATGTATATGCAAATAACCCTACATTTAAAAAATTTATATACCACAAACTTGAAGGAGTAAGCAATTTTATAACACTTGAAAAGTATGAAGGATAATCAAAAGGCAAATACTTTCCAGAACTCCAAGCATTATCAAAGAATGGGCGTTTCGATTATAGCCCCTTAAATCTGTTATATTTTGAATTAGTCCCTCAAATCAATTAGAATAAATTTAAAAATCCTCAATTCTTAATTCATATCAAAATTAGCCTCTTAACTTCATAAATGTTTGTGTTGGTATTTTTAAGTGTACATTTTAAGACTTTGGGACATATAAGTGCTACCAAAATAAGCGAAGGTGTGTAAGTGCAAGTTTTAAAAACTTTAATGTATATAAGTGCTGTCAAAAACAAAGAAGGATATATAAGTAGAAAGTAGAAGAAACTATAGGATATTTACGTGTAATTAACCAAAATATTCCCAGCTTTTATGTTCACTTAAGGGTTGTTTGGTTCGATAACTATAATAATAATAAAAAGGAAAGAAAAAGCACTTAAAATTTGATTTTCATATATTTCTATAAGAATTTGTAGGAGAAATTTATAGAAATTCAAAAGTTTTGTTTTCCTTTTTTTTACTTTTTCTTTGCTTAGTTCAAAATATAAAAAGAGGAAAATCAACTTTATATAAAATGGGTTGAGGAGTGGAAATGAGTAAGTTTTGTGTAAAAATTATTATTTAATTCAATGTGTTAGATTTCTAAGCAATTTCTGCCCATATGGAGAGGAAATTAATTTCTATAAAATACCCCATTTTCACTACTTTATAGAAAATATTTTATAAATTTTAGTGAACCAAATAGAATTAAAAAACCTACAGAAAATTATTATTTACAAAAATATTATTGTTAGACATTTTCTCAAAATTGTTCTATAGAACAAGTCAACCAAACATCCCCTTATGAAATTAGCCAACTACCAGAAAATGTAAGATGCCCTTTCTAGCTGCTAACGTGGACAAACGGGACTTAACAATTGATAACAAATAACAACACAAACATTTATTATTATTGGATAAGGTACACAAATATTGTTTATTTCATCCAAATCACAGGACCACACCCTTTAATGAATACGGGACACAAACATTGATTATTTCATCTGACTGACGGGACAACACCCTTTAAGCTTGGTTGGTAGGAACTAGGAAGTATGAGAAGGGTGGTACAGTAAAGTAAGAAAAAAATTGATAAATCTTTTTGGTAGGAGGTATTTAGAAGAAAATTTAAAATAAAATAGAGTGTGGTGAAGAGAGTAAAAAAAAAATTTAATGTGAGGAGAGAAAATTTCCACGGGGAGGGATTGAGAGATTTACTTTACAATTACTCTTTTATCCTCACAAATATTTTATAATTACCTAATTAACTATACTATCCTCGCTAGGTATTTTTCAAATTTGGTCTCCCAAATCTTTAGATCTTTCAAATTTGACCCCAAATTTACAAATTTTAAAATTAGTCCCCCATTTTTCCTAAAATTATTGGTCCTGAAAATCTTTAAGTAATTTCAAGAAGTCCCACAAATCTCCATATTTTGAAATTAGTCCCACAAATCAATGTGATGCTAACCCGAGGCATAATTTCATAACACTTATTAGATATGGGGGACTAATTTCAATATATGAAGATTTGAAAGATTATCTTGTACAAGCTTAGTCATTGAGCTGAAATGTTTTTTCCCCTCATTTAATTCGATAAATAATAGTTAACCTATTTTTTCTCTCTTTTATTTTTTTCTCTTTTGTTTTAATAAATCACCGACACTCTTATTGATATGGTTCTAGAAATATTCCCATAAAAATATATTTTTATGAAGATACCCACAAAAGTGTATTATTGTACTATAGCTAACTCATCAATTCACCTGCTCTTTCTATCCCCTCAACCAAACCAGAAAAAGTTACATACCTCCGCTCACCCTCCCTTCAACCAAACAAAAAATAAAGAAGATATGTCATTAATTGTACCTCGTTGCACCTCACTCTTACCACACTTCCTCTTCGTACCCCCTACCAAATAGATAAGCCCTACAAGATTGTTTCATACCATCGCATGCAACATTCAAATCACAAGGACCACTGCAGGAAATAACAACAAAGTCGTTGTTGTCTGCACGAGAGACACATGTTACCTCTAAAGTAAGACTTGATTACTCACTTGTTGTTTCACTATTTGTGAAGGGTCCTCATCTGCAAAGGATCGTCACTCACGGCTGGATCCAGTCACGGCTGCCTATTTTGTATAACAGTTCTATATTTATTTTCAAAGACGGAAACTAATGAAATAGAAACATCGTGGTATTCACCTTTATACGTAGTTGTTTCAGATCTTCAAATTTGAGAACGAATTCGAATCGGTCTCTGAATTTCTTAGAGCTTGAATTCAAATGCAAATATTTTTCAAATATTCACGAACATTTATCAAGTATCGCGATGTGTTTATTTGATTAATAATTTAAAGTTTGTAAAAGTAAACTATTTATAACTAAAATACTTTTATTTGATTAAAAACACACTAATTTTTAGAACAAATTGATTTTTAGCATTCAAATAAATAATTGTAAATTAGAATGGTTTGTTAAAATTTGGATATGGAGCTATTTAAGTCCGTCAAAATCAGTACATAACTTGAATTACAAAATGTAAGTGGCATAACATAATAACATCATGCATGTAGTAATACAATTATATGGAACAAATTTTAAACAATCATTTGAAAATTAAACAAATCAAATATACATCTTCTTATATTCCAAGCTAGTATGTAATCAAATCCTATAACTTGCATATATGCCACAGTTTGTTTATATATATATATATATATATATATATATATATATATATATATATATATATATATATATATATATATATATATATATATATATATATAATGCGCTAATTACACCAGAATAGTAAGTATCACTTTACAAATTAATTATAATCAACGGGTACAGCTCACGTCCAAGTAGACCAAGTAATTGACAATGGCCTGAGTGATGATTCTGTCAGGCATCTTCTTCTGTGATTTTAATACTTTTTTTATATTAGTTTCTCAAATATTTAATAATTTTAAAGTAGTCTCTCGAAATCAAGTAAAATTGCAACCCACTTCCTATATACTGGTACTAGCACGTATTCTTATTTGGGGAGATTAATTTGAAACAATTGATAAATCAATTGTGTTTTGCTAGGATCTTATCCTTAGAATCGACTTAGTTTGATGAATAATAAACCTTCATATTGGTCTAATATAAAGAATTCTCATATATATATATATATGCTTTCAGCGCATCCATGGCCATCACTGCTTTCAGCGCATCCATGGCCATCTCAGCTTTCAGCGCATCCATGTCGGTCTTCTCATTCACCTCATATGTATCGGTTATCTGGGTACAATGACATTGTTTAGCGCAAAATGTTTTACTGCCACCAAGTGCACGGCATGCTCTGTAGCAAGGTTGATACTTGCATTTCACAGATTGGGTGGGCAGTACAAGAAGAAGAATGCACATTGCAACGAGAACAGGCTTCATTGCCATCCCTCTCTCTCTCTGCTTTTTCTCTTTCTTAATCCAAAGAGCTAAGACTAGTTTATAATAGATGTATTCTAAGAAATGTATATAGAGTATATATAGACAACTTGGAGTCAAGAAAAAATATGTTATATTAAGTTTATCGTAGAAAAGAAATTATGTTAAATTGTTAGGAATAGGTGGCAGTACCTATTACAAGCATGTAAAGTCAAGGTTAGTCATGTGTAGTAATATTGATCAGACACGTGTATGATAAGAATTGGTGGCAACCCATAGCATTGACGTGATTAAAAGATGAAGCATTAGGATATGATATTATTATACCGGTGACCCTAGAGTTTATGTATCTACACCGATAATCTTGAGAGTACTAATTGTAACTACACTGGTGACCCTAAAGCCTAGAAAAAAGCTACTCTCAGGATTACTCATGTAATTACAGTCAATGTATACTCAGGGTTACCCATGTAGATATAATATCCTAGGGTCACCAATGTAGCTATATCATACCTCATGATACTAGGTTGTAATTAATCCAAAGATGAAAGAACTGTATGGAGTGTCGGCGTTAAGTTTTGTCACTGAGAGTGTGTTATTTGAGTCGTAATAACAGTAGGCCCCCCGTTTATAGTATCTCAGTCTCTTCATAGGATTATATAGTATTTGTTTCTTCTTTTTTCTTCCTAATTATTTACTTAATTATCAATTATAATATTAAATACATTAGTGATGGACCACCTGCCACCTACACTCATTAAGAGATGGTCTTGTAGTACAAGGGTTAGGTGTGTGAGGGAGTGAAAGGGGTAGTGTTAGTAACCAAGTATGCTCCCAATTCATGATATCTCATGATCTCATGATATGATTAGTACTACTTATTTCACATGAAGAGAACTCAAGGATATATTAGCAGATGAGTGATACTACAGGAGTATATTCGCAATTAATATTTTTCTTATGTATATCTCCAACATAAAATTTTATCCCTCTTCTATTTTTATCCAGTTCTAGTTGACAACACTTCATAATTTTATTCTAATTCTAATGCTAAGGACATAAATATTTTATCTTATAACCAAATGAGGGTATATAAATGCTAGGGGAAATTATAGGGTATTTAAGTGCAATTAAACCATGTATTTTTAGGGGAAATTATAGGGTATCTAAGAGCAATTAAACCATGTATTTTCTTATTCACAATGAGATTTCACTTTATAATGGAACCCATCACAAAATGACATTTCACTTTAATAATGGGATCCATCGGAAATTAAATTCAAAATTTTCCCCATCTCTCAAATCCCCTCCCTCTTCCCCTTTGTCTGAAACCATTACACTTATCCCCCTCAAAACAAAGCCTCATGAAAATAAAAAAAACCATACTGGCAGCTTTTCACGTGCAAATGCTTGTGCAAAATAATACTACTTATTTTTCTTATTTTTATATCAAAAAGAATAAAACCGTCATAAGCTAGATTTAGACAACCTAAAAATAAAGTTTCGATTAACATTCATTTTATTGCTATCAAAACCAAAGTATTGTTTTTCAAACATAATTTCAAGTAAAGATAATAAACTACCTGTATAATTAGCTCGAAGGACAATGGTTAGCAAAACCTACTAAAGCCCGTGTGATACTTTTTGTGAAGATAGAAGAACAAATATTAGCAATAGTTTCTCAGAGTTTTTAAAAGTAGACATTTTTATACTTGCAATTTTGGGGTTTTCCACTTGTACATTTAAAAGATTAGAGATTATCCTAAGCTTTCAAGATTTTTAATATTATATTCATAATTCTTTACTTGCATGATGTCGTAATTTTAATGTTAAATGGCCTACATGAAAATATTAAGTTTATATTGCATATATAGAGGGAAATAGTGAGAAAGGAATTGTGTTGGAGATTATTGCAAATAAAAGTTTTAAGGAACTAACCATAAAACATATCAATACGTGAGAGGAAATGGAAACCGTACAAAATTCCCGTCAAACTATTGAAGAATTATCAATATATCCCTAGTATTTCTATTGTAATGGAAAGTTCCTTCAAACTATTGGAGACCCCGACAATGTTTTTAATATTATATAGTTATATATATATTTTTCCCCTGTGGTTGTAGGTTCAATGTTGAAAAGAATAAAACTCTTGATGGGAAGAGATCCGTAAGCAAAATGTTTACTCTGCCATCAATCGCATTACATTTAAGGATTATTTACATATATACCCCTTAAATCATCGGCATTTGCAAAACTACTCTCCAAATCATAGTATTTGCAAAACTACCTCTTAAATCATCAATTTTGTGAAAAAATCCTCTAAAATCAACAAATCATCAACTTAGTGCTAAAAATTTAACTATTTTATTGATAATATTTACATTGCAATTACAAATTAGTTTATCAAAGTTAATGATTAATTTCTTTGAGGGTAATTTTTTTTTCTAAAGTTGATGATTTAAGAGGTAGTTTTGCAAATTCTGAGACCCCTGAAAATATCTAGACTTCTAAACAGTAACAAAACCTATGAATGATAAATAGGACCATCAAAACTTTGACCATAGACTCTATGTTACGTACATGAAAATCATGAAATAATTAAATGGGTCACTTGGGTCGATGGATAATCCGTTTAATAAACAGGTTGACCCGATAATTTGAAGGGTCGGGTCGGGTCAAAATTTATATGGGTCGGGTCGGGTCGGGTGGACCCGTTTGCCACCCCAACATGCAAGTAGACAATTTTGTATAACCTCCTTACTTGTTTGATCGCACGTAAGGATCACATGATAAATGGTGAGAAAATTAAGCCATGGGTGCAAGTTGAACAGTCACTAGCATTTCATGGTTTTTCTCTAATCTGTCCTTTACACCACAGTCCATATTCGACAATCAATGCGCCCATATACTACCAGGAACTGCGTCCACTAGCATATCAACACCACCTTATGTATCGATCAATCATCAATGCAACAAAAAAGATGGGTATTTTGCTAATACCCATGATTTAAGGGGTGTGTATATGCAAATAACCCTACATTTAAACAAGTTTATATACCACAAACTTGAAGGAGTAAGCAATTTTCATAACACTTGAAAAGTAGGAAGGATAATCAAAAGGCAAATACTTTCCAGAACTCCAAGCATTGTAAAGAATGGGCGTTTTCGATTATAGCCCCTTACATCTTTAATATTTTGAATTAGTCCCTCAAATCAATAGGGATAAATTTAAAAATCCTGCAATTCTTAATTTATTTCAAAATTAGTCTCGTAGCTTCATAAATGCTTGTGTTGGTAAATTTAAGTGTACATTTTAAGACTTTGGAAAATATAAGTGCTATCAAAATAAGCGAGGATGTGTAAGTGCAAGTTTTAAAAACTTTAATGTGTATAAGTGCTGTCAAAAACAAAGAAGGGTACATAAGTAAAAGTAGAAGAAACTATAGGGTATTTACGTGTATATAACCAAAATTTGCCCAGCTTTTATGTTCACTTAAGGGTTGTTTGGTGTGATATCTATAATTAAAAAAAGGAAAGAAATAGCACTCAAAATTTGATTTCCATATATTTCTATAAAAATTTGTAGGAGAAATTTATAGAAGCTCAAAAGTGATGTTTTTGTTTTTAAACTTTTTTTGCTTGGTTAAAAATATGAAAAGAGGAAAATCAACTTTATATAAAATGGGTTGAGGAGTGGAAATGAGTAAGTTTTGCACAAATATTATCATTTTATTCAATGTGTTAGATTTCTAAGCAATTTCCACCCATACGGAGAGGAAATTGATTTCTATAAAATACCCCTTTTCACTACTTTATAGAAAATATTTTATAAATTTTCAGTGAACTAAATACAAATTCAAGAAACCGATAGAAAACTATTATTTACAAAAATATTATTGTCAAACATTTCACAAAAGTTTTCTATAAAACAAGTAAACTATGAGACGGGGATACAGTAAACTGGAAAAGAAAATGAAAAATCTTTTTGGTAGTAGGTATTTTGAAGAAAAGTTAAAATAGAATAGAGTGAGGTGAAGAGAGGGAAAGGAAAAAATAAATTTAATGTGTGGAGAGAGAAAATTTCCACCCGGAGGGATTGAGAGATTTACTTTACAATTACTCTTTTATCCTCACAAATATTTTATAACTACCTAATTAACTATACTATTCTCACTGGGTATTTTTGAATTTGGCCTCCGAAATCTTTAGGTCTTTTAAATTTGACCACCAAATTTACAAATTTTAAAATTAGTCCCCTCATTTTTCCTAAAATTATTGGTCCCGAAATTCTTTCAGTAATTTCAAAGAAGTCCTACAAATCTCCATATTTTAAAATTAGTCCCACAAATCAATGTGATGCGAACCCGAGGGATAATTTCATAACACTTATTAGATATGGGGGACTAATTTCAATATATGAAGAGTATATTATCTTGTAAAAGCTTAGTCATTGAGCTGAAATGTTTTTCCCCTCATTTGATTGGATAAATAATAGTTAACCTATTTTTTCTCTCTTTTATTTATTTTCTCCTTTGTTTTAATAAATCATAGACACTCTTATTAATATGGTTCTAGAAATATTCCCACAAAAGTGTATTTTTCTGAATATAACCACAAAAGTGTATTATTGTACTGTAACTAACTCATCACCTCACTTTCTCTTTCCATCTCCTCAACCAAACAAGAAAAAGTTTCATACCCCCCCTCACCCTCCCTTCAACCAAACAAAAAGTATAAAAGATATGTCATTAATTGTACCTCATTGCAATATTCAAATCAGAAGGTACCATCACATGAAATGTTCAAATCACAAGGACCAGTATGGGAAATAACAACAAAATCGTTGTTGTCTGCACGAGAGTCACATGTTACCTCTAAAGTAAGACTTGATCACTCACTTATTGTTTCACTATTTGTGAAGGGTCCTCATCTACAAAGGATCGTGACTCACTGCTGGATCCAGTGACGGGTGCCTATTTTGAAAAATAATTCTATATATGTTTTCAAAGCAGGAAACAAATGAAATCAAACATCGAGGTATTCATACTTGTACGTAGTTGTTTCAGATCTTCAAATTTGAGTACGAATTCGAATTGGTCTCTGAATTTCTTAGAGCTTGAATTCGAATGCAAATATTTTTCAAATATTCGCGAACATTTATCGAGTATAGCGATGTTTTTATTTAATTAATAATTTAAAGTTTGTAAAAGTAAGCTATTTAACTGTAATACTTTTATTTGATTAAAAACACACTAATTTTTAGAACAAATTGATTTTTAGCATTCAGATAAATAATTGTAAATTAGAATAGTTTGTTAAAATTTTGATATGGGGCTATTTAAGTCCATCAAAATCAGTCCATAACTTCAATTACAAAATGTTAGTGGAATAATATAATAACGTCATGCATGTAGTAATACAATTATAAGGAACAAATTTTAAACAATCATTCGATAATCAAACAAAACAAATAAACATCTTCTTATAATCCAATCTAGTATGCAATCAAATCCTATAAGTTGCATATATGCCACAGTTTGTTTATGTGTGTGTGCGTATGTATATGTATGTATATACACACACACACACACAATGCCCTAATTACACCAGAATAGTAAGTATCACTTTACAAATTAATTATAATCAACGGGCACAGCTCACGGCCAAGTAGACCAAGTAATTAGCCATGGCCTGAGTGATGATTCTCTCAGGCATCTTCTTCGGTGATTTTAATACTTTTTTCTATATTAGTTTCTTAAATATTTAATAATTTGAAAGTAGTCTCTCGAAATCAAATAAAATCGCAACCCACTTCCTATATACTGGTTCTAGCACACATTCTTAATTGGGGAGATTAATTTGAAACAATTGATAAATCAATTGGGTTTTGCTAGGATCTTATCCGTGGAATCGACTTAGTTTGATGAATAATAAACCTTCATATTGGTCAAATATAATGGATTATATATATATATATATATATATATATATACATATATATATATATATATATATATATATATATATATATATATATATATATATATATATATATATATATATATATATATATATATATATATATATATATATATATATATATATATATATATATATATACATACCACCTCAAAACTCTGATTAATCTACAAATTTTAGCCACCCCCACCACCACAACACCCCCAAAAAATAAAAATAA